>JADRCC010560883.1:0-13258 GCA_019843855.1 Hylomyscus alleni
CCCCCCCACACACGCAAACATGTGTTGAGTTCTTTGGACGAGATACATAGAGTAGTCAGATATTAGAAACAAGTAGAAACAGAGAGGAGAATGGAAGAGTCGGGGGCAGGGAAGAAAGGGGGAGGTGCTGGTCCCTCAAGGTGCTGCAGGTATGCTAGATGAGACTTCTAGAGACAGATGCTGTGGTGCTCAGACCCTGTGGATGTTCAGTGTCACTGAGCAGCACACTGAACACAGTAAATTGTATGCTGTGTAAACTTTGCCTACATTTAAAATTTGAAGCTATCAAATTGAATTTTAAGCTGAACTGGGTTGTCTAGATCTAGACAATGACACCTTTGGTTAAACAAGAAGACATTTTTATCTATAGCTTGGTCCCAACCTCCAATGAACATGGCTCTCTCCTTCTCATTGTGTACAAGGGTCACCTGAATGAAGCTGGCTATCACTGGCTACCACCGTCCACTCTGACTTTTGAAAAGCTGCTCTTGCCGTTCAAACAAATAACGACTAAAGACAGCCATTTCCTTCTCTCTCCATCTCTCTGTCTTTATATGTCTCTGTTCATCTGTGTCTGTCTCTCTGTCTCTCTCCCTGTCTGTCTCCCCCCACCCTTTCTACACTTCCATGTGTCCAGAGGTCAGAGGTCAATGCCAGGACACCTCTATTGCTTTCTATGGTTGGTTGGTTGGTTATTTTGGAGCCCATGTCTTTCACTGTGTCTGGACCTCATTGCTGGGCTGCCTTGTCTGACTGACCAGAAAGAGACCTGTATCTGAGAGTCTCTATGCCCCTAGCACTGGGGTTACAGACATAAGCTGCAGCACTTGGCCTGTGAGTGATAGGGAACCAAACCCAGGTCCGCTTGCTGGTACTTCACCTACTGAGCATCTTTGTGGGCCCCAGGACCGCTATTTCTGTATGTGTCATCTTTCCATTAGAGTACAAGTCAATGCAACACTTCTCTTTTCCACGTTTGCTTAAACTAGATGACAAGGACATTTTCACTGTTCTCTACATTATCAATCCACTCCAGTTCACATTTCACAGCACAATGGAGACAGTTTTGATGGGTGGTCATCTTTACAATAAACTTGCTGGGCTTAGCTGTGGATTTGCTAACTCAGTTCAGCTATTCAGAATTTTATTAAAAAGCATAAAATTCCAGTGCATTATTTAAGGTTACTTTGCTTCTAAGAGTCTGAGTAATTTCACCTTTCAGGAAACACAGTATCTCGTGTATCTGAGCAAAAGAACCTCCCTGGGATTATACAATTGAAAACCGACGACCTCATGTCCCAGTAGTTTTAAGGAAAAATTATTGAGCTAAACTTTGTTTCCCAAGTATTTCCAGTGTTGGCTCTTTGGGGACACCAGTTTTACCTTAATTTTTTTATATTTAGACTACATTTTTTTAAAAATATACATGAAAATGTCCAATTCCTAACCTTCTGTTCCAAGTCCCAATACACACTCACCATGTGGACCTTTAAAGGATTCCATGATCAGGGTGAAGCCTAGGATGTCCATCTGGGTTTAGTCACGATGACAAATGAGATCATGGTAAGTGCATAAATGCCAGGCCTAGGAGACCTGTCTGGGATGAATCGTAGGTGGAATGGTTTTGAAGACAGGTTCCTGAGTAGACATTGGAAAGGCTTCTTGGTTCATTATCAAACCAGCCATTAAGAATTGTCTTCAGGTGCTAGGGAGCTTCTTGAAAAATCCCTAATGACATTTATAAATGAAGAACACACAAAGCCCCAGCTAAACAGTATTTACAATTCTATGAGATTGTGTCTATCACCACTCAACTGCAAACAAACTTAGAATCCCTAATAATGGCTGACTCCACCCCAAGACAGAATATTTTATTTTTTTCCACTTTTACTTCTTTTTTCTTTTTAGTATAGGTGTGTGTGTGTGTGTGTGTGTGTGTGTGTGTGTGTTTATTGCTTGTGTGTGTATGTAAATCATATCTAAAAACAGTAAAACATTAGTACACAGTGATGCATTTTGTATATAGGAAGGTATCCTCTTTGCCATCATGATGTCTAGATTTCTGATGGGTAGCTGAAAGGAACTGGAAGCAGCTATGTGAGATGCTATATTCCAGAATATTCTAGTACTCAGTAGGAAGCATGATTCAAGGACATGAGCCTGCCAAGTGACTTGTCATCTGTCTCAACACTATTAGTGTTCAATATTATTGAAACAGATTTTACACAAAAAAATCAAAAATATCCTGGCTTTTTCACAAAACCAGACACTGGTAACTAAAACATAACATATTGAATGAGTTCTTTTTTTTCCACAGCCAAGAAAGAGATGTCCATGCATATTTTCTGAGATTTTAAAATTCTTCTAGAATAAGATGCTCATAAAAAGATTGCTACCAACAAAAACACAGATATGTAGCAGGAAAGTGAGTATAGCCTACTTAATCTGTTTCATAATTAATTTGTTATAATTCTGACTTATCTGCAAGAAAGTGTTACATTTTTTGGCTCCATCCAAAGACAAGGCAAGACTAAAAATAAACATCTACCTGTACAATTCAAAAGCTCAAAAAAGATTAAAGCTCTATTTCAATACTTAAGTAAATTTCTTCTTCCTTGTAAAGCTATAAATCTACATATTTCTTCCCATTTTAAAGAAATCATATTATGCTGTTCTATACACAGAGTTAATCCATTTTAAAAAATACAGAGACCTTCTCAAACCACTGAAAACAGAGTTTATACCTATGGGTGGGTTTCCTTCTCTGACAGGTCTTGAAGGATCCTTAATTCACTCTTGCCCTTTTACTGAGCTTCATCCCCCTGCTTAGGTTTCTTTTCCAAAAACACATATGCTATGACTCAAGCGTCATTAATAATAGAAATGGCTAGAAAGGACTCTATAATTGACAAGTTCAAAATGGACAGAGAGGGAGCTCTCATTTCTGGCAGGTGTCTTGATGTGAGTGAGGAGAACCATGACAGGCGGTGGCTCACAGGACAGTGCGGCACAGAGATGAGGGCACCAAGGAGAAGCATGCAAGGGTTAGGCAGGAAGGTCAATGAGCACAAGCCTAGCCTAGCTCATGGCTGGCCTACCCAACCACTGTCATTTGAGAGTAAACACAGATGAGGTCCCAAGAGGTACAAAGTTCAGTTGACATTGGCTATACCTGGGAAGAAGGCTCCACTGGCCCATGACAAAGACCTTGCCCAGCAGGTTCAGAATCTCCAGTTTTTTCCAGTCCTATCCAGTCCTATTCAGTCCTGCCCAGTCCTATCCTATCTGTATGAAGAATGCTGAAGCACCAAAATAAAGAGAACATGAGTGCAAATCTTTGAGTTCATGGTCGGGGGATTCTGTTTCATTGGTCTCATGTTCTTATGTAACATGTCACAGCCACAGATAAAACACTGGCTCTCTGAGGTCTCAGAAAAAGCTTCCTATCCCTAATGCACCCTCCCATAGGCCTAATGCCAGGCCCCACCTTCTAGTACAAAGCAGTACCTCTGACCAGTAATTTCTGTTGCAATGCCTGCTGATATCTACTATAGACCTGATGATCCAAAATTATCACATACTCTGTTTACTTAATCTCCCAATCTACTTGCGATCCCAATGAGATATGAACTTAAAGGAGTGTATTTTGCTGGCCTACATAAACACTTAGTACATCATTATATTTCAATTAGACAGATGGATAGGTGGATTGAGGGGTAGAAGGACAGAGAGGTGAGTGTATCCAGACAATTAAATCTACTTGTATCGTGGCTGAACATTTACCATAAATCCAAGCCTGCCTAGAGACCAGTGCTTGGCATCCACCCAACAGATGTTATAAACATTAGATGTTTTAAAATCATAGACTTTAGGAAAAGGGTATTGCTCTATGATAAGGAATATGGGTGTATTTGTGCACAGATCTAAGGGCATTAGATCAATAATGAAATCTAAAAGCCCCATTAGATGCTCAGGAGGAACTGCAGCAGAGTAGTTGTAAGGGTAGAGTGTGTTTTACCCACTGCACATCCCAAGTGCATTTTTCCAAATCATTTAATAATGAACACTCCGTTCCCATTATTGCCATTACAAAATTGCAGTCAACAGGTAGGCCATGGAGTTCTTGACTTTCTTAATAGGGAGAAGCACCTATAACCAACTGCAGAGACTCCTAGCTGAAAGCAGAAAGCCCCTAGATGATGATGCCAAATCTGTAAGCATACACACCTTTTACTCTCCTCCCAAAAAAGGCCCAAGAATGGATTCAAATGAATTATGTATACGTGCATGGACACATGCACACAAGACTTCACTCTCATGTACAACCACCTGTACATACATACCAAACTGCCTAATATACAAATTATTGAATATGCTGTATGCTTATATCAATCATGGCTCATTGACAAATCTAAATTTGTCAGAGACTAATTCAAGTGACATTTGTCAAGCTCATGCCACTTTTGTTTCAAAGCAACCAGAGGAGCTACTCAGTAGCAAGGCTTGTGGTGGGTCCTCCAGTATTTATATGGCTTCCTGTTAGAGCAGCATCTCTCAGCAATACGTTTTAGAATGCTGTTCTTCATATTAAAAGCATTCATCATTCAGAAAGGTCACATTGATTTCCCCCACCATGCTGATGGAATCAGTGTGGCTGTCAGCTCAATGAAGAGGACACTCGCACGTAACAGCTTAAACTGGTAACTCCCAGGTGTGCATTTTGCAATGCCCCCGAGAGGATCCACATGGAAAAAGCCAGGAATGGTTAGCAACATCCCAAGAAATCTTCTCACTGAGATAGAATGCTGCGAATGAGTTTTAAATATGAAGCAATTATTAGGGTCTATTGATGTAAGCCAACAGGACACATGATGGTTCATTGATGATAAAACAAGCCTCCTTACCATGAGGATGGGAAATTGTAATGATGGCAGATACCCCTCACAGGGAGCAAATGATGCCTCTGGCATCAGGAAGAAACGCCTCAGGGATATTGTCATCTAATCCTCATAACTCTGTTAGCAGCCTCTGTCTCGCTGATTAGCTAACTGAAACACAGAGACCTTTAGGCAACTTGCTGAGTGGCACACAGACAAGATCCAGGCTTGGCCACACAGCTCTACATTCTTAATCATGATGCTGCCTTGTTTCTAGGTATCCATCACTAAATGTCCTGGATCCTAGGCGGGGGGTGGGGAAGGGGTGGGGGGTGACATGTTGTCTTTCACATTGTCTTTTCCTAACACATGCTGTATAACAAAACACTCAACAGTACAGCCCAGGCAGGCCATGGAAGGAGCAGGTGGACAATAAAGGACTCTCCCAGCAACTGCCATGGGTAGCATTTCCTTCCTCCTATCCTGCTGGCAGGACATATTTCCCCTCCGCTCTGGTCTAAGTGGTTTACTTGCCTTTAAAGTTTGCTGTGCCCCAGGACTGTACCATGGACTATCTTGTCATGAAGAGGAACCCTGATCTTCTAGGGAAACAGGTACTCTGCTCTCTGGATTTCACTGGAGATCTTATGCATACCGAGAAAGTGCTGTACCACAGAGCTATCCTCGATTCATTTTTAACTTTTGATTTTGAGACATGGCCTCACTGAGCTGTCCAGACAGGTTTTGAAAGTTTCATTCTCCTGCCTCAGCTTCCCACTCTCATGGATCTGGGAACCCAAGGCATCTGATCCATCTGAGACAGACTTTTTGAGATGAAGAGCGATTGGGTGGCCAATCAACCCTTTCCTGGCAATTAGGGAAATAAGTGTTATGCGTTCAGCAAAGCCACTCACTCAGTTTAATCTTCCAGGAAACTGTCAGTTTGGCTTGGGTGTACTCCAGCTTTCACGAAATTACACTGTACTCAGCAAGAAGACACTAAAGCCTGCACTTTGGATAGGATGCTCATGTCTGCTATCTGGGTTCTGACCTCAGATCTCCTATACAAAATATAAAAAGAAAAAGAAATCTTAAAAGGAAGGTAACCATCTAAAAGGTTTGGGTAGGCTCTTAGGAGGCCAGCAGTCAGCACTTCATCTTTAAAAATGGCAGCCGCAAGTTGAGTCCATGGACTGAATTTAACTTTTCATTTTTGTCTCCTAGGAAGGAACCTTAGTTGGGTGTTGCTTGTTGCTATAGTTTTCAAACAATAATTTAATGGCACTAGAAAATGGCATAGGATAAAACCCTGGTTCACAGATCTCTAATCTTGGAACAGAAGCTTCAGCCACACTGGGCCTCTGTATGCTGCTCAATGTTGAGAAGCCAGACTCCCCCACTTGCATGTGTTAGGGGAACATAGACAGTAACCATCATACAGGAGGCACTCTGTCCCACCTGCCATTACTGATATTGACAGCACCACCATGCAAGTATTTTCAGGGCTGACTTATGAGCGAAACTATTGTGACAATCATGTATAAAACTACTACCTGTCATAGTCGACATCTGAACTCTGATTTACCCTCAGCCCCAAACTAAGACTCTTCTCACCACCATGCTGGTGGTCAGTTCAGGGGAGGGGGGCGGGTACAAACAGTATAAGCCTCTATAACTGGTTGCCTGCGGTAGAAGTTTTTTAACTGGTCTTACCCCGTGTGTACCTCAGAGAGCACCATTTGAAAGACACATTGAACTGAGAGAAAAATCTGAAGACATTTTTCTGTTTAAATAGACATAGCTGAACAAGTTTTACTGACTTCAGAGACTCTCTTAGAATCTGATAGTAAATGTCAGACATTTTAAGGCTTTAAAATGTTAATTTCAAAGTTATTTTTAAAAAAACTATACTCTTATTCAAACATAAGGTTATTTTTTTTAATTTTAAAATTATATACAAGCATATGTGTTTGTTTGCAGTATGTGAACATGAATGAAGAGGCCTGAGGAGACCAGAGACCTAATATCTCTTAGATCTGGAGTTACAGCCTGTCCTTAGCTACTTGAAATGGGTGCTTGAAGCCAGCCGTGCTGCAAAACAAATACAAGACCTTTGAAAGAGCAGTACGTGCTCTTAACCACTCCAGCCCCCGGAAGTATTTTTTTTAAATGACACATTAATGACAGCAAAAATGGCCTATTATCTCCCTGTCCATTTAACACTGAACACATTTATTTAAAAGGCATGCCTTAGGAAATGGTTATTGTGCATGGAAGCACGCAACGAACTGTGACTCAGCCCAGACCACTCCCTCTCCATAAAGGGACGGCTACACATTTTCTAATGCTCACGTCCAGAAAGGGGAAAAGGAGTTTATGTATGCATACTCCAGCCAACAGTATAAAGACATGTGTATAAAAGGGGACATGCTGCGTACCAGTTTAAACCATGCTTTGCTATGCCTCAAGAAATCAACACACTGCCAAACACTTTATGGGCACTAGCTCAATGCTCCTACCCTCAACCACAGGCAGGACAGAATTAATTGACAGGAAGACTGGGTTTCTGACTGGTCAGATTCAGGGGAGGTCAGTGAAAACCAAGGAAAACTTCCAAACTCCTACCAACATACACCCATGATCTCTATTTAGTAAAACTTAAATTAAAAAAAAAATTAACAAAAATATCAAAAATATGCGTGTGTATCTGTGTCTGTGTGTTTTGTGGGTCTGTGTGTGCATGCATTTGCCTATGCCTGTGTCTGAAGGTCAAATGCCAGTTCTGGGTGTCTTCCTTTAGTATTTATTTTTTTAGGACAGGGTCTCTCACTGAACTGGAAGCTCATCATTTAGACTAGGTTGGCTGACTAGTCAGCTGCCAGGACCTGCCTGTCTCTACCTTGCTAGCACCAGATGTGTAAACACGGGCCATCACACCTGGCGTTTACATGAGATTCAGGGATCCACTTGTCCTCATCTGCTTGCACACCAAGCATGTTCCCTTCTGAGTCAATTCTCCAGCCCCTCATAACGTACCATAAAGTGACCTGGCTTCTTATCAGAGTACCTACAAACCACAAGCTGTGTCCTTCTCAAAGGCACACTAAAGCTGAAGTGCGGGTTGTGGGTGCTTTAATTATAACTCACTTCCCATTAAATTCTATCAGCTATAGCTTCCTAAAAAGCTAAGACTATGTCGCCAAAGACACAAAAAATCGAAGGATCTTGAATTGTGTCCCCAAAGCCTTTCTGGGAATAAGAATAGTGCCCACCTTCTAAGACTGGAAAAACTAGAACATCAACCATAGCTGTGAAATGTAGATCCTGAAAAGACCCATTTGATAAATGCACCCACATGCTTACAGATATGTGAATAAGCACCTGAATCTAATCAATGGCAAAGATATTTTCAGAGTTTTGAAATGTCAACCTCTGTGTCTACTTAAAAGCTTGCATCATCTAAAAGAAAACCAGAGAGTGACTTGATCTTATATGAGCAATCAAGAATGAAACATGGAAGGGCTGGAGAGATGGCTCAGTGATTAAGAACACTGACTAATCTTCCAGAGACTTCCTGAGTTCAATTCATGCAACTACATAGTGGCTCACAACCATCTGTAATGGCATCCGATCCCCTCTTCTGGTGTTTCTGAAGACAGCTAGAGTGTGCTCAAATACATAAAATAAATAAATAAAATCTTAAAAAAAAAATGGAGGCTGCTTGCATCCTTCCACAAATTCGACTGAATAATAATGAATCTATAACATCCACTGGGTGAGATTAAGAAAAGGGAACACTGAAAAATATTTATCTTTGTGTGTCCACAATCTGGCAAGAAAATAATTTAAAAAATGTGTGTGTGTGTGTGTGTATGTGTGTTCATACATTTCAGTGTTCTGTATAAAATCAAAGACACACACACCTAACTCCATAACAGAGTCAGCAGGATGCCCAAGGGTTCCATCAATGTACCATTCTCATCACTGTCTCTCATGCTTTGAACAGTCTCACCTTGGTATTGAACCTGAGAATGTATGGACCAACCACCCTCCTCAAGATCCAACAAGCAGAGGAAATACTAAAATATTTGTTGTAATGAGTCTTAGTGACGTAGAAGGCTTGGGATTAGTCTTTGTGAGTCCTGAACGCCAGTGAAAGTATTAAAAGCATTAAAGTAGAGCTGATTTGAAATGTGATAATAGAGAAATATTTAAACAAGCAAATGTTGGCCTGAACACAAACCAATGTGGTCTTTGTACCTGTGAGTTGTATGTGTTTTTTCTTCAGTCAAATGAGGGTGGCTCCTAAAGAGTAAGGATCCTACAAAGTAGAGAAACTGAGATAACGCTGCACCTGGCAGAGGATTTGGAGAGTGATTACACAGAGTACAAAACACACCAGCTGACTCTACGCAGAACGGAATCCATAAAAAGCCAAGAGACTGCTCCTGCTATGTACAAATGTGAGATCATGAAAAGTATGTATTGGCCATAGAACATGGAAGCCATGTGATCAGATAGTGAGGTGGTGTGTCCTGGATTTATGACGAGGCTAGAAACTGAAATAAGGCTGGGTGTTGGAGAGGAAGTAGAGGATGATGCAATCAAACTTAGCAATCTGTTAGCAACAACCTGAGTCACACCTGCTTGTTCAGACTGTTTTGTTGTTTTACGAATTAAAAGTTCACAAGGTTTAAAGACAATTCATAATGTACCTTCCTAATCCTCCCATGTCTTATTAAATATTAACAAAGAAAACTTCCTGGGAGCCTTCTCTTTCTCCCAGGTCTTTGCCAGCTCACCTGAGACTTAAGGAAAGGAAAGAAATGCCAGACAATTCTACCTGTTCAGACAAGGCCCAAATGTTGCAGGTGAGTTCTACCAAGGATTCCTATAGCATTCAAAACACTCAGCTTTGTGGAAGGAGATCAGAACGGATACATACCAGAAAGAAGATAAGGAGGGGAGGGGAGTCGGAGCAAGATCATCACGGGGTTTGCTTAGGCAAGAGGCAAGAGACATTTGAGCACAGAATGACAGATGTGTAGACAGAGAGCTACAGACACATTCTACCCAACAGCCTCTGTGAGCAACGAATTGCATGGGGGTGGGGGGAATGGGGAATGATTATATCACCTCTGGACTATCACTCACTCATGGGACAGAAACAGGTGGAACAAGAGCTGACCCTGAAGATCACGTCCAGATTATCTAGGAAGCTGAGCTAATGTATTTCTATCGATAGATGCATATATTCTACTCTGAGAGCAAAGCTACTATAGGAATAGCATGGCTTACTGTGATTCAAGAAATGCAATGTTCATGAGTGATAGACCAAGAGGTTCTCAGTTTAAAATGCCAGCCAGCATATTTTATAATGCTGGAAAAGAGCTCATCATGCACCAAGCCAAACATGTGTTACATAATCATTATTCAGTTGTTGCCAGTATTAGTTTGGGTTTGAAAGGTTTTGTGGGGTTCTGTTGTTGCTCTTCAGGGCACTGTGGTACCTATGATCCCCTCCTATTGTCTCTTGGAGCTTAGAAGTCTCTTTGCAGCATTTCTCAGAACACAGCCTCCAACACACACCTTCGCTTAGTAGTTTCCTTTTGGGCCTCATTGTTGGTTGACAGATCTCTTTTTCATTTGCTTCGTTTTGTTAACAATGCTGAAACTGTATCACTGCGGCTTGTAGTTCCTCAAAAGCATCCATCCAGTGTGCCCTGCAAACTTCCTCCTTAGGTCGCTGCCTAAGCACCCCTCCTGTCACTTCCTGCTATGGTGAGCAGCTGCCTAGAGGTTGCCCTTACCCAAGAACTTCCATGGCACCTGCCCCTTATCTTGAACAGCACTTGAAGTTCACTCAATTGGAAATGTATGGCTCCCCTCCTATGCTATAATCTCTAAAGGGGTAGAGAGCTATTTCTTTTAGTCACAATTAAAACTCTAGTATATAGGATCCAATGAGAACAAATACTTATTTCAGGATATTATTTTATTTTATATACTTATTTTAGCATATTTCAAACAGCCTTTACTTAACTCTACACCTAAGACAATCTCTAGATTCTGCATTTAAAAAGTTGAACTAAAATGTGTTAGCAGTCACAATAAATTGTCACTGTTCAATCTGTGTCACATTAAAATACATGATTTTATGAAATAGATGATATAAAATTAAAGATTTACAAATGAATGTGATCTGAAATATTTATGGAATCAGATTCTGCAACTTAGCCTTCCACAGTCTCCCTGTTAACACCACTGCTTTGGCCAGCTTTGCTGTACTGTTCTTTTAAGAGAGTTTTCTCCCCAGCTATATCACAGGCTTTGGAACTCATTAAAGGTCAGTAGGAGTAGAGAATTCTTCCCCAGTTTCTAGAGAAAAGGCAGGAGAAAACATCTTCCACTCTCACTTCAAAGGAAATGGACTATGTTAGCATCTTTCCTAGCCAGAGGGAAGAATGCTCAAGTGTCCACTGTATCACTGTACCAATGTAACATTCTGCTAATTTGCCCACTTCTTACCATTTAGTTGTAGATTATATACAATCTGTTCCCTCAGTTGTCATAGCTAGTACATTATTAAATCAAGTGATAATTAGTCAAGGAATAAGCTATTACCCAAAGAGCTATTCTTCCAAATCTCTCTCTCACACAACTCCCTTACAGATAGCAAACTTTTGTATGACGGTCCCAATCCTTTTCCTCAGAGTCATACAGTCATTCCAAATACAAAGTCCATGGAATTCATAACTCTCTTCTTCCCAAACTGGTACAAATCCCTTCCTAAGGCCAAGACTTTCCCGTGCTCACCACTCCCACTCATCTCATCATCACTGAATATCTACGCGTCTCGAAAATCTATCCACACCTCCAACATTCCCCACTGTCTTAAGCTAAGCAAACAGCCTGAAACCTTGAATAACAACAACATCAATTCATTTCACAGTGTCAGAACAAGAGGCACTGAAGAGCCAATACTTGTCTGTTGGTCCAGAAAGGTTATTATGTTCAACCTGATCTCCTCTTTATCTCCATTAACTAACAGTAAGACAGGCACTAAGGGACCACATGCAAAGCAGAATGAGAGGGTGAAACAGCTGAGGCTATCCAAATTAGATGTCATGTCGATGTCCAGCTTAAGTTCAGTGTTTGTAGCCAGACGTAAGGACAGTAACCTGAAGCTGAAACTAAAGAGCAAAGCACCTGTCGATACATTCTCACTATACTTATGTCTGTAGATATATGTTCTTACTTACACAGCCTGATAACATAAGCTATCTTAAGATTAAATGTGAATATTTGTTTTCAGGAAAATTTCTTTTTTTTTAAAGATTTATTTATTTATTATACATAAGTACACTATAGCTGTCTTCAGACACACCAGAAGAGGGCGTCAGATCTCATTACGGGTAGTTGTGAGCCACCATGTGGTTGCTGGGATTTGAACTCAGGACCTTCGGAAGAGCAGTCAGGGCTATTAACCACTGAGCTATCTCGCCAGCCCTTCAGGAAAATTAAAAAAAAAAAAATTCATGGTGTGTACAAAAGGCCCAGCTCTTTCGTCCATCTTTCAATGAGCAATGGCTGTGCACAACATCACCTTCAAGTCTTCTATAGACTGGGGAGAGGGTTTGATTTTAAAAGGGTCTAAAATCAAAAGCTTGCCCCATCAGCAGGAAGCCTGGAGTTCTATTCCCAGCCCAAATCCAGGTCCAGATCTTAGCAAGTCTGAAGAACTCCAACCTCCATAGCCTCTATCCTCTCAATTAAACTCACTGAAGATACTATTAGTCTATAATGTAGCTACAGGAAGGGGCTTTCTCATATGCAATTATGTCCATTCACTCCTGTTGGGGCTTGAGTGTGAAATATTCCCCATCCATTCATATTTCAGCACCTGATCTCCAGTTGGTGGCGCTGTTTTGGAAGTGTGTATACTCTATCAGGAGGCACCTACACGAAACAAGTGGGTTGTTGCCTAGATTGAAAGTTAAAACTGACTCTGTTCTACCTAAACGGTCTGTCAATACTACATGATACCACATGCAACTACCTGCCCACAGTCCCTCCAGCATCCCTTCCCTGCCATGCTAGATGGTACCCTCGAAAAAACCACAAAGCAAAATAACCAGTCTTCTCCGCAGTTGCTTCTTTCCACTATTTTTAAACAGGGACAAGAAGGTAATTTATGCACTCAAACGTCAATCATCTTGAGTAGGAATAAGTTATATGGACTTATCCAATATGGGAATCTGTCCCTAAAGAAAATCTCCCAGTGAGACTGATTTTGTTTCTTTGTTTTGTTCTCTTGTGTGTGTGTGAGTGTGTGTATGAGTGTGTGTATGAGTGTGTGTGAGTGTATGTGTGTGAGTGTG
>JADRCC010560890.1:0-11284 GCA_019843855.1 Hylomyscus alleni
AGTTCCTACCACCACCATAGTTACCTCCACCAAAATTTCCTCCTTCATTGTAACCATCGTATCCTTCTCCTCCACCAACACACCATATCCACCACCTTGGTTTGCATGTCCCGGTCCACCACCTCCATCTCCTCCTCTACTACTGTAACCAGGACCACCACCATAGCTGCCACCATCACCATCACCACCTCTGTAACTACCTCTGCTACCACCACCTCCACCACCATAGCTGCCTCTTCCACCAAAGTTTCCACCATGACCAAAGTTTCCTCCATGACCCATAAGGTTGCCAGATCCAGCAACCTGCTGGGCCTTTTCCACTTCACGATTATGACCACTAAAAGTGTGGTATTTCTGAACAACAATTTTATCAACTGTCATGATCATTAAAGATTTCAAAATCAAATCCTCCCTTTTCCCCATTCTGCCTGTGTTTCTATAACTTCTATGGTTATCTTGCCATATTTTTCAGACTAGTCTCTCAGATTATATTCTTCTGTATCTTCTTTAATACCACCAACGAAATTTTTCTCCACCATTCAATGGGCTCTAGGCTTTACAGAATCCTCTCTAGAAAAAGCTCTGTTTGGTTCCACCACACGCTCATCAACCTTGTGAGGCTGGGCACACAAAGCAGCATCCACCTCTTCAACACAAGCGTAAGTCACTAAACCAAAGCTCCTGGAACATTTCGTTTGGGGATCTCTCATTACCGCACAGTCTGTAAGGGTGCCCCATTTCTCAAAATGTTTTCTTAAGCTATTGTCTGTGATTTCAAAGCTCAGACCACCAATGACCAGCTTGGTCAGTTCTCCTGGTTCCTTTGGATAATGGCCCTCCATTTTGAAACTGGACTTGCCTCTTTCAACTAAAGTTCAATATGATTACATATCCTTAAATATTGCATTTACTCCAAATTAAAGTTTCAAAACTAGGACAGGTAATGATAAAGGTGAAGACTCATAAGTTCCTGGTCACTGCAACATTTCAAGGATACGCCTTACAAAAATGGTGAGTTATATTTAATTTGAATTCCTAAACATTTCCACAGTTTTAAAAAAAGAAGAAGAGAGAGGGGATGCTAAGGTTTTCTTCTTCCTTTATTTTTTCAGTCATCCTAGTATCTAATTAAGTCTTCATAATAACCTGCTAAACTAAGTAGCAAACAGCTCAATTTTTAGGATATTTTGTGAGTCAAAGATAAGTGACTTAGCAAAAAAGCAAAGCTGTTGGGTTTGGGGCCAAGTCATCTGAGCACAAGACTTCGAATATACTTAATGTGCCAGACACTGCTTCTCTCTCCTTGACACCATTTACCTTCTGGATTTCTTAATATTAAGAATTACAGAGCTTGTCATTTTTAAGCACATTATGAAATTTTGGGTTTTCACAGCTGATACGTTGTGAAATAGAGTTAAGAATTCAGGGTTACAGATAGATGGCCCCAGATACAGGCAAAATAAGTGACTCATTTCTTTTTAAAGGTCATGACGTTGGTAGGAGATTGAAGGATACATACTGGATCTGGGCGCAGTTAAAGGTAGCTATGGGAAGAGTGAGAGTGACCAAGATGCTTTTCATATTAATGTTAACAGGATTTCCTTTTTTAAGAAATATTTCACAGTGAAGTAATACCAGAAAAAAAGAGTCAAACCAACAGCTAAAGAATCCACACAGAACATTGCAGATGGGAATCTTGATGGGCATCTGCCCTAGCCACTCCTGGTGTAGAGAAAGAAGAAGCAAGTAATTCACTACACGTGAAAAAATATGCTTGCCTCCTGCCACTCCCAGACCACTCCTCGGCCTAACCTCTCTGGGTCTACACATTGCAGCTTGATTATCATTTATTTAACAGCTAATGTCTACATATACATAAATATGTGCCCTGTTTGTCTTTCTGGGTATGGGTTAACCTCAGGATTTTTTTTTCTAGTTCCATCCATTTGCTTGTGAATTTCACGTCATATTTTTTTTAAGTAGATAAGCAATGCTTCATTGTGTAAATGCACCACAATTTCTTCATCATTATTGAGTTGAGGGATCTCTGGGTTGTTTCCAGTCTCTGGTTATTACCAGTAAAGCTGCTATGAACATAGTTGAGCAAGTGTTCTAGGATGGAGTGTCCTTTGGTTCTATGCCCAGGAGTGTTATAGCTCTCCTCACTTGTCTAATTCTCTCTGCCCCTTTTCTTCCTGACCCCTTTCTCCTTCTCTTCCTTTCCACCCCCACTCCCCCCCTCCACCTCCCTCCATTTTCTCCCCATGTTTCTGGCCCCCCTCTCCTCCTCCTCCTCCTCCTCCTCCTCCTCCTCCTCCTCCTCCTCCTCCTCCTCTTCCTTCTCCTCCTCCTCCTTCTTCTCCTCCTCCTCCTCTTCTTCCTTCTCCCCTTCCTCTTCCTCCTCTTTCTTCTCCCCTCTCTCTCTCTCCTCTCTCTCTCTCTTTCTCTCTCTCTCTTTCTCTGCCTCTATGGTCTATACATATTAGCATTTGATTAGAGGATTTGTTTTACTTGTTTGTTTTGTTTCTTGTTTTTAAAGAGAAGGACCCCTAAATATCCCTGGATGGCCTGGAACTTGTTTTGTATCCCAGGATGGCCTCAAAATCGCAGGGATACACTTTGTTCTACCTTCTGAGTGCTGGAGTTAAAGGCATGCAGTACCAACTCCTGCCTTTGAGGATATTTGTTATTGATTGCTTACTAATATCCTAGTAGATTTCTGTTTCTAGAACTGTACTACCTCTTGATTTATAAAAAGAACTTTTTGCCAGGCAATGGTGGTGCACGCATTTAATCCCAGCACTTGGGAAGCAGAAGCAGGCAGATTTCTGAGTTCGAGGCCAGCCTGGTCTACAGAGTGAGTTCTAGGACAGCCAGGGCTACATAGAGAAACCTTGTCTTGAAAAAAAAAAGAACAAAAAACAAAAAACAAAAACAAGGGCTGGTGAGATGGCTCAGTGGGGAAGAGCACCGACTGCTCTTCAGAAGGTCATGAGTTCAAATCCCAGCAACCACATGGTGGCTCACAACCACCCGTAATGAGATCTGATGCCCTCTTCTGGTGTGTCTGAAGACAGCTACAGTGTACTTACATATAATAAATAAATCTTAAAAACAAAAACAAAAAAAACAAAAAAACAAAAACAAAAACCAAAGAACCTAAAAAAGCTCCTTTTCTTTATTCTGTTTTATTTTCATTTGAGAGAACTTAATATTCATTCTCTTCCGTAAACAGATTTAAAACATCTAGAATTCAGGGTTTTTAAGGACCCAATGATGTAGCAAAATGCCTGTTCATACTTCTGTTCATACTTCCTATCCAAATGATTGTTCCATTGAGGGCCTGAAGTTCAAACACATGAAAGTAACTTACACAGGGACAGCAGGTATGAAAAATGAGATTTGTTCTCTAGAGTCTTAGTTACAAAGCTGGCCATCTCCTTATTTATCCATAGGTATGTGAGTAATATAATGGGAGAGCGAAGGTAGTATGGCCCATGGACCAGGGTCAGTGTGGAGTTAGCAAGTTAATCTGGTAAAGGAGGCTGGGAGTGAGTTTCAGTGGAAAGTGGAGCTTGAAAACATCATTTTGGGTAGGCAGCAAGGATTTTAGAAAATTATAAAGATAATGAGGTGTTTGGCTGATTTACAGATGCACATTAAAACCATGAATTGAAGACAGTCCCAAAAATGCTGTTGCTGTTTTGACTGCCTAATTGGAGGACCTGAAAATGCAAGATGTCTGTTAAAGGGACCAGTTTGGAGCTGGGGAGATAACACTGTTAATGAAGTACATTTTCTGTAAACATAAGGTACTGAGTTTGATCTCAACACACAAATAGAAATCCAGGCATGATTGCACATGCTTGTCCAACCATCTTAGGCAGAGATGTGGACATCTCTGTGGCTTGCTGAAAAACAAGCCTAGAAGAATTGATTTGTCCCATGTCGCAGTGAGACACCCTTATATGATGGATAGTACCCAAGGAGAAACAACACTGATGTACACTGTCCTGCACACACACACACAGAGAGAGAGAGAGAGAGAGAGAGAGAGAGAGAGAGAAAGGCAAAGAGAGACAGAGAGACAGAGACAGAGAGACAAAGCGAGACAGAGAAACAGGGAGAGATTAATAGCCAGTGTATTGACTTTTGCCTGCACAAATTGCCTCTCTTAAAGTTTAAACTAATAATTTCCCCAAACAAGTTTATAAATTTGCTACCTGAACTGAAATGAATTCACTGCCTAAAACAAGACAAAAAATTATCTGTACCTTCTCCAATGGCTATTTCTGGCTAAAGACTAACTACTTTATGTCCTGTTTATTGTTATTCTTCACCTGGGAAAGATAAATGTCTATGTGCAGATCTGGATGCAAGGAGGGATGTTGGTACCTTGTTCTGTCACCCTCTGCCTTATCCACTTGATGCAGGGTCTCTCACTGACCCTGGAGTTAGACTTGAAGCAAGAAGCCCCCATGATCCCCCTGTGTCTACCACCCACAATAGGGGTGTTACATGTGCATCCCCAGTTTTTTATGTGAGTTGTGAGGATTCAAACTCAGGTGATTGTGTAGGGGTAGTAAGCACTCTTGTTTACTATTCACTGAGCCATCTCCTAAGCTTCTGATTAAAACAAAAAAAAAGAATTATGTGTGAGTCTTATTCTTGTTTTTTCCCCCTTAGAGATATGAGATATAACTATTTTATTTTGGCTATAAAATAAGTCAACAAAAAATTCAATTACAAAAGGTATATATCAGAAGAGATCAGTTGCAAACATTATCAAAAATTAATGGGAGATATTAATTGGCTATGGCCTACCACTGGATTAACTACTCAAGAGTTAAGTAATTTGTTTCAAACGTAACAAAAAGATTCAGACCTAAACAGTCCAAGATGGTTAACAACTAAAACAAAGAGAAAGTTAACTCTGGTAGAACTGAGACTGCGAGATACATATATCATATAGATCCCAAACTTGATTGTATTTTGGTTATTTTGCCTTCAACTCATTCTCCTGCTGGGCTCATTATGCAAAGGGAAGACAGTGTTATGGAATGGATTTTCTTAGCACAAGAACAAAGTAAAAAATTAAAAGACTTACACAGAAAATGTTGGGAAGAGGAGGAAGTAGTGTTCTCCCCTCTGGACCTGTTCTGAAATGCTAGGACTGTACTAAAGGTTAACGTGTGCGTGGTGTGGGCTGGTTCAGGAGGTGGCCTCTTCCCTCAATGACATTTGACATTGAAGGAACAGGTTTGGCTCCCCTCTAGTCAGTGCTGGACTCCGAATTAATGGAGACACTGACTGGAAATTGGTGTGTTTTGAGAACGTGAGAACCAGGAATAAGTTATGGCCTGCCTTTTTGTCTTGACTTTGGATACTGGGTAGGAGTTGCTCAGATTTCTGAGTTATAGTAGATTGGTTTCAACGTGTTTGCATTATTTTTGTAACAGAGCTTATATATTTATCAAAGCAGGGAGGATGGGGGAAATTATGTCTATCTGTGATTTACAAGTATTGTCAAGATATGCAGGTACCTGGTATTGCTTTTAACTTTTACTGTCGGTAGAGGTTGTATGTAAAGTCAGTAACCTGGGTACCAATATGGAGTGTGCTTGAAAAAAACCAAAGTAGTTACAATGGTTATAAAAAGACCCCTCGTATTAGGAAAACTTTGGCACTAACTATAATATTAAAAGTATAGTGCTTTTTGATGTGGGTTCAGGTAGTGCATTTGACCAATGAATTGCTTTAAGTGATAAGTTGGAACTACACTAAGTAGTAGTAATTAACCTTGTTACCCCAGAAGATAGTTGTCGTTTTGTTTGTAACCAATGGCTTTTGTTTAATTGACTTGCATTTTAGTTTTTAATCAAGTACTGGGCCAGAATCCACTGTGGAGCCAAAGCTAACCTGGAACTCAAGGCCAAGTGCTGAGATTATAAACGAGCAGCTACACCCAGCAGCAGATTTCATGTTTACTTCTGTCCTGGATGTTTTTCCCTGTTTCATTGTCTTATTTTGATCTTAATAAACTTATCTTTGCATAATTAAAAAAAGAAAATGTTGCTTCTTTATTCATAAAAGGTAGAATAAGACTATTCAACTGTCAGAAATAAACCTAGCAGAAATCATAGTACCTTACTAATGACAGATTATATCATTATAAGTAATCAAAGAAGATTGGCAAAGAGCTTGTAGCAACTATTTGGGAGAAATTAACAGCAAATATCCTAAAAGCAAGTATCTTCCATTTATAAAAAGAATTTATTGGATTCTCCCACATAAAGGGAATGCCAATTCCTGAAGCATCTATATCCTGTACAGATGCAAGTAAGTTGGGAATGGAAGGCTACAAGTAAGACAAAATGAGCAAAGTAATTCAAAGTCCATATACTTGAGTTCAAAAATCAAAGCTGTATGAAGTTCTCATGGTATTATCAGATTTTTCTGAATCTCTCTCTTTTTTAAAGATTTAGTTGTTATTCTTTTTTTAAGAATTTTTAAATTTATTTTAATTATATGAGTACACTGTAACTGTCTTCAGACACACCAGAAGAGGGCATCAGATCGATCGTATTACAGATGGTTGTGAGCCACCATATGTTTGCTAGGAATTGAACTCAGGATCTCTGGAAGAACAATCAGTGCTCTTAACCACTGAGCCATCTCTCCAGTCCTGAATCTCTTAATATAATTACTAACTCTTAATATGTAGAAAGAGTTGTTCTGCATATAGAAACAGCTGGATTTATTCCAGATAATTCAGAATTTACTTTGGTGTTTATACAACTGCAACAGGCAGTCTGAAACCGAAACTATTCATTATACAATCGCTCATATTCAGTCTCATACAGGTTTGCCAGGTCTATGAGCACAGTAAAATAAAGAAATTGATCAATTGTTATTAGAAAATGTTATGGAAGCCTCAAGATTTCATGAAAAATTCCACGTTAACAGTAAAGATTTAAAGAATATTTTTTTTCTATCACTTGGCAACAGGTCAAGGAAATTATAAGAAAATGTGCTATTTGTTCTTTGTATAACCAGAATCCATTGCCCACCAGAAGTAACCCTAGGGGCACCAAAAGAAAGAAAATCTGGTGTATGGATGTATTAGAATTTGGAAAACTACAGTTTGTGCACCATCCCATTGGTACATATTCAGGGTTTCAATGGGCAGCTGCTTTGCGTTCTGCAAAGGCTGATTCTATAATTATACATTTCCTGGAAGCACTGGTACAAATTAAGGCTGACAATGCCCTAACATATGTCTCCAGTAAGATGAGGCAATGCTTTGCACACTAATAATATAAAGCACATTACAGGTATACCACGCACTCCCACGCAATCTAATTGCACCTTAAAGGAAATGCTTATCAAACATAAAGGATGCATAAAGACCCCAGGGATAGACAAAGTAATGCTCCATTAACTTTGAATTTTCTGAATGTTAATGAGAAAGGAGGAACATCAGCTGAGAGACACTGGGTTATAGAAAAACACTGGAATGAAATCATCCTGTATACTATAAGGATATGTTAACATCAGAATGGAAGCCAGCAAAAGTTTTGCATTGGGTAGGTGGGTTTCTTCATATTTCCATAGGAAATGGAAAGCTGTGGATGCCATCAAAACTGATAAAGATTAGAATTGAGCAGGAGAGGTCTCCTGAAAACCTTGGCCACTGACCCAAAAAGCACTTATTTCATTGAAAATATCTCTGTTTCTAATTTCCCCGCTACAACCCAGCACAATTAATGTCTTGGTACAGAAGTGGGGGCGGAGGGGAATGTAGTGACAATTCTGGAATTTTGGTTTCCTGAAAAAGACAAATATTATAAGAATATGTTTTCATTTTAATCCCAGCTGTAGGAATAGGGGGATGCTTGAGACTGTCTACAGCAGCTGACTGTGATTTGCCTCCTGTTCTACCAGAGCCAAATACATAGCCATCTGCAGATAGTTTCTGTGATTGTGTGACATTTGGAATTCTGGGAACTTGTCGGAGAGTATACAAATGCTAGGGCCCTAAGAGGCAGGATTGGTCATTGGTGGTCTTTCGGGGAAGGCAGGGGGAGTGGGATGTTTGCAGTTTGTTAGTAGTCATGCACAAAGAAGAAACAAGAAGAAATTAGATTCACAGATCTTTCTCTCATACACATCTATCCTTCTTTCTCTCTTATCTAGTGAGAGGGGGTGAACTGGGCCAATCAAAGGTGGGAAAAGGAAGAACCCACAAAGTAGCAAAATCCAGCTATAGTTTCTCTTTGAAAGACCATGACAGTTCAACACTGGCAACACGGTTTCCAGTTTGTTTGGTGTTTTGTTTTTCTCCTGTGCCAGGTATTTCCTTCCCACACACCTGTCAAGCACTGTGTTTGCTCTGCAATATGACGTTATTCACTGTTTTAGCAAGTGACCTGGACATTTTGATCATTTATCTTACAAAATTTTCACACTGACTGTCTTTGAAGCTGAGACTTTGTGAACATAACTGTATTCACAAAACACAGTTTTAGAAGTACGGTTTTGGAGTGAACCTGCATTTTACCTCAGTTGATCTGAATGCAGATCTCTGTCCTTCTGAGAGGAGACATCTCTATCACCGTTGGCTAACAGTCACAGAAGGGGAGGGTAGTTTAGTCAAATCTGATGGTTCAAGTGTGAGAGGAAACTACACTGTTTTTTGGGGGGGGGAGGGCAAAAGCTTCTGAGTTCACAGGAATTGTGACTCGAGCTGCATGGGACTGACCTAGGCCTCTGCACAGATGTTACAGTTGTGTAGCTGGGTCTTCATGTGGGACTCCTCACAGCAGGAGCGGACGGGGGCTGCCTCTGCCTCTGTTGCCTGCCTGGAAGACCCTTTCCTCCGTTTGGGCTGCCTCTTCTGGCCTCGCTAGGAGAGGATGTACAAATCGATATGCCAGGGCTGGTTGATATCCATGGGAGTTCTCCCCTTTTCTAAGGAGAAATGGAGGAGGAGTACATGGGGTGGGGGAGGGGAGTCGTGGGGAAGGACTGAAAGGAAGGCGGGGAGGGGAAACTGAGATCAGATGTAAAATTAATTATTTTTAAATTAATTAAAATAGTTGTCAAAAAACTTTGTTCCTCATTTTATCTTTCTCTTATAATAATGGCTCTAAATGATAATGCTCATACACTTCAAGATTTATTTTATGTATGAGGGTACACTGTCGCTGTCTTTGGACACGCCAGAAGAGGGCATCGGATCCCATTACAGATGGGGGAGAGCCATCATATGGTGGCTGGGAACTGAACTCAGGACCTCTGGAAGAGCAGTCAGTGCTCTTAACCACTGAGCCATCTCTCCAGCACCAACATCATAGTCTTTAAGCTTTGATTATATCACCAATGTTACCGCAGTAACTGTGCTTAACTGTGTGAATAAAGATATCAAAAGAAATATTCTATAGATTGTATAGATTCAACTTCATCCATAAATATGTCAATTCTGAGTTTCTAAATTATTAATTCTCACTGGAAGAATATGAATAATTTTATGAAATACCATACTAAATATGGATTCTGTTTTTCATTCCATTTCATATAAGTCTCTGGCTGTCTCTGTCTTTTAGGCCATTCCAAGTATTGTAAGGTTATTATATGACATATTGTCTCACTTTGTAGACCAGGCTGGCCTCAAACTCAGAAATCCGCCTGCCTCTGCCTCCCAAGTGCTGGGATTAAAGGCGTGTGCCATCACCTCACGGCGACATATTGTCTCAAATGTACACATAGTTTTGGAAGAGACATTAAAATGTTGCAATTCATTAATTTAGAAATTTATGCAGTAGAGAAAAATAATAAACACTGAGGAGACGAAGCCCTCCTGCTCAAATCCATGAACCAAGGCTGTGAGGTAACTAAATCATAAGGCTGAAAACACCCAGTTCTTAAGTGAGTCGAAACTGCAATTGAAATAGGTTTCAAGCTCATGAAAAGTTGATACTCAGAATACTACCTATTACCTTCCATGATGAAATGGAACCTCCATCTCTGCTATGAGGAAAGTGGTTTCTATAGGGAACTTTGTCTACAATGGGCCAACAATGTGAACCAAGCTTATGTGTAATTTAAAGAAGAAATATGGGTGAAAAATTTAATTACTACCTTAAGGTGAAGAAACATTCAAGTGTGTCTCTTGAGCATTTTTTTCATTTAGCTTAGCCACTTCAGAGTGCTGTGGAAAGGCTAGAAGGTCCTCTGAGACATATGTATTTACTGTCCTGGTAGTAAATCTCATCTTCTGGGCAGAGTACAGTGTGAGCGACAGGTACCTATGGGCTTGCCCTGCTGAAGTTTGCCCCCAGATCACATCTCTCACTGCATACAGACTGAGGAATATAAATAACATTAGATATAGGATACTAAATACTTAGCTTTTTATCAAAGCACAAGTAAACAGTGTTTTAGAATACAGAGCATTAACTAAGTTCTATAGTTAGAAGTAGAGGTATTTGCTCGGGTATTCCGTGTTTCTGGCGCATCCTTAGCGTTTCTGTTGTTGTGAAAAAGCAAGCTCTGGTTTCATCTCAGACTCCTCCATATCACCATTTATCATCGAACCAAGTCTGGACAGGGGTTGTTGTTTTGTTGCTTACATACGTTAGAAACTTTGATATTAAGACTCAAAACCACTTCTGTGAATCCTTTGGGCCATTGTATCATTTATTCACCTAAAGGCAATTGTCTCTTGAGAGCTCTTGGAGAAAATGTTCCAGCTTTCACATATGGTGCAAGATCCTTAGGGAAAATCCAAAAGGGATCTGGCTGACTTTCTGGTCCAGAACGACATGGTCTCCAGCAGGATTGTTCACTTGGAGATTCTTCAAAAGTTACCAGGTTCTGTGTCCTTTATCAAGAAACCACAATTGTTCTTGCCCGGTCCGTGATGGTCCATTCCACCAGCCAGGACTTCCTCCCTCCTCAGCCACTGTCAATTTGTCTTTCAGCATGGCTGCTTGATGAGAGAGTTTGGACACTCATACATATTACAAATACGTCATTCACTTCCTTCTCTCTACTTTTCATCCTTCTGTCTCCAAGCCGTGCAAACAGCCCAAACCTAGCAATTATCCACAGTCTATCACCTGCCCCTTAGTCCACAGGCCCCTGGTCCCAGCACTGCAACCAGGAGACCTACCTTGCCCTCTCAGAGTTATTTAGATAACACGCTGTGACAGCGAATCAGAGATGTCAGCATTCCTCCCTTAGAGGGCGTATTGGCTGCTCTCTCAAACCCTCCTTTCTCCTC
>JADRCC010560895.1:0-12107 GCA_019843855.1 Hylomyscus alleni
GTGTATAGGAAACATCTGGACATGGAACCAAGCCATGTCTAGTGGGTCATGGGACAACCTCACACATCTGACAGTTACACAGAGCAATGCTGCAGAGTGAGATGCGAAAGAAGGTCAGACTCTCATTGCAGAGAACACAACATCTGAAGGGCATTCCCTTGTTTCTTAACTCAGCAAATATTTATTAAGTGCCTATTTTATATCAAACATTTAAAAGAGACAGAGATAATGCTCTCATTAGCTTGTGTGTGAATGCATGCACAAGGCGGGGAGAAGGAAAGGGAGAGAGACAGAGATGGAGTCAGAAAGCAGAAAGAGAGAGAGGGAGAGAAAAAGAGAGACAGAGACAGAAACAGAGAGAGACAAAGAGAGGGAGAGACAGAGAAACAGAGAGAGTAAGAGACAGACAAAAAGACAGAGACAGAGAAACAGACATACAGAGAGAGAGACAGAGGCATACAGAGAGACAGAGAAGCAAAAATTTTTTTGTCTGAAAGAAGTAAATCAGGATCAAAGAGATAGCTCAGCCAATATTTCACTTTCCACTCAAGCATGAGAACCGAGCTAAGATCCCCAACATCTGTGTAAAAATCCCAGTGCCTCGGCGTGTGTGTGATTCCAGTGTCAAGGGTGGGGCAGCGGAGGTACATGAATCATTGAGCTCTCTGGCTAGCCTGTCAGTTGACTTGGTTAGCTCTGGGCTCAGAGAGAGACCCTGTCTCAGAAATCAAGGTGGAGGAAAACTGAAGAAGATGTTCAACATCAATCTTTGACTTCCACACATATGTGCACACATACATGCACTCCTGCATATACATGTACACACACATGCACACACACACACACACACACACACACACAGAGTAAAGCTGAATGTGGTGGCGTGCACCTGAAGTCAGCACTTGGGAGCCTAAAGCAGGAAGATCTTAAGTTCAAGTACAGCCTGAACTATGTAGCAAGACCCTGACTCACAAAACCAAAGTAATAACCATCATGATAAAAAAGAAAACATCCAGTATATCAAGAGGGGATAAGTTGCATGGAAAATTTTTAAATTAAGGGAGTGTGTTAGAAAGTGTGAAGTTGAGTTGAGGGAACTCCAGTGATGACCATCCCCGGGATGCCTGAAGCATCCATGGAGGTGTGGAATCTGGCACATTCGTTAGCTCCTGCTGTCAGCTCCCTGAGCACAGTCAGATCATACACCTCCATTACAGTGGGGAAGTGGTCAGCTGTTGGATCCTCAGATCAGGATGGAATGTGGGAAAAGCTAAAATTGCCTAAAATTACAACATTGCTAGGGTATAAAGTTGCTGATCTTATCAGAGAGGCTATTTATTCCTCTTACCTTGAACTTAGAAAAAATGATTTAATTTGGCGTATGAGTGCGTGCGTGCGTGCGTGTGTGTGTGCGTGTGTGTGTGTATGTGTGTGTGTATATGTGTGTATGTGTGTATGTGTGTGTATTTATGTGTGTGTATGTGTTTGTGTATGTGTGTGTATATGTGTGTGTATGTGTGTATGTGTGTATATGTGTATGTATGTGTGTGTGTATATGTGTGTGTGTATGTGTGTGTGTGTATGTGTGTGTATATGTGTGTGTATGTGTGTATGTGTGTATATGTGTATGTATGTGTGTGTATATGTGTGTGTGTATGTGTGTGTGTATGTGTGTGTATGTGTGTGTGTATGTGTGTGTTATGTGTATGTGTGTGTGTATGTGTATGCATGCACTTGCGCCCACACACATACATGCAGAGGTCAGAGGACAACTTTCGGGGTCAGTTCTCTCCTTGCTCCAAGTGAGGCTGGAACTTAGGTCATTGGGCTGTGTAGTAGGGACCTTTCCCCTCTGAGCCAACCCCTACCTTCAATTTTTGGTGTATCTTTGATTGAACCAAGTTGTCTTCTCAAAAACTGAACTGGGTTGGCCAATTAGATTGAATTATTCACAAAACTGCTTCTAGGAAGCACCGTGCAGAGACTATGAACATGGCGCACAGATCAAAACATCTGTGTGAGAACATCACATCTGTACAACCTCCTTTCCACCACAGCAACCCCAGTAAAGTGCTGGCTGGAGGTGAGACCTGGAGAAGCTTTGCACCAGGGTTGAGGTGCTGTTGAGGCTCCACCAGCAGCTGGTAAGTGTGGTCTCTGGAGCCTCTCCCTTGGAGCAGAATGGCCTCTTCTAGTCTCTGTCGTGTTTGTCTGGGAGCCAACAAGTCTCTAGTGGGGAGAATGGGGGCAAGGATTTCCCAGGCCTTGGAGAGTCCCAAAATCAACAATGGTGAGTTCAGAATTTCCTGTCCCATTACCGCTCAAGGGTCTTCCAGCTCTGCTGATCCACCACACCGCCTTGAGAGTGTCCTAATGTGTGTGGTCCCTGATGGTTTCCCGTGGACCTGATGCCCTTTTCCACGCTGTAGGCAGCAGAAGCCAATCAATCAATCAATCTTTACATTCTCCGTTTGCACATCCTTCCCCTTCCAGACAGACTCAGTTTAAATTTGCATACAAATGGCCCTAAGCTGTTCCTCAGGTTTTGAAAATTATTTGTCAACAGAATAACTTTATCCATCTCCCAACTGACAGCTTGGATACGCCTCTCTGCCTGAGTAGCTAGTTTGAGGAATTTAGGATTTGAGAGATGGTTATAAGCGCAGGCTCTTCTTGTACTTATGCCAAGATCACTGCATTAAAGAAGGGCTAACATTCCCCATGGCGATTTCTTCCTACTGTTTTAAATACTTGCTTAGTTTTTCCCACAGGAAACTTTACAGTTAAATGCCATTCCTAAATCCATCCTTGTTGCTTATTCCCCTCCCCACCCCCAGCGTCTCCCTCCTTAGCATCTATCTTGCTGACTCCTCTTTGTGGTGTGCAACACTTCCTTTCACATTTGTGTGGTCTGGTCAGGGACAGCTAGTTTCCTCATGTGTTCAAGCTGAACCATTGTCTTCTTCAAGATTCCTCTTCACACTTCAGAAGCGTCTCCAAAGACGCACTGGACCCATGATTTTAAAGTCTTTCCTAGGTTCAAACTCAGTAATTTTCTGGACAATAGTCCTGAGAGCTCCTGACGGGCTGGCTGTGCGAGGTAAGCCCCACTAACATCACAAAGCCAACACTGTTTGTCAGTTATGCATGGAACTTCATTCACAAGAGGAAGCAAGGACTTAAAGGCCTTAAAGGCGTAAGTGAGAAGTCACGAAATGCTTAGGAAAATGCTTCAGGTTGAACCCTTAGGTCATTTTACAGCATTTGCTTGGGGGAGATGACTGCACCACTCAGGAACTCAAGCAGCAAAATGTGTCTGCTGAAGTCCTTAACTTTCAGTGCTTGTGGTGGGCAGTGCCTGTGAGCTTCAGATGTGTCAGCATTTCTACAAAGCGGATAACCAGGGCAGAGTATCTCATCCAGAACCCCTTTCTTTCAGGAGCCAAAGACCCATGGCTATTCTTGACTTTAGCCTGGTTCCAGGGCTTCCTGAGCTAGATAGCAATGTCACAGGCAATGTCTGCTCCCTCACAGCAGACTCTGCCTTCACTTAAGATCAGCATTGAATTACAACATGGAAAGGCGGGTAGGACTCAAACTTCAAAGCATGTTGCACAACTGAGTCTAAACTGAGTTCGCTGTGAGTGGTGTGAACATTTATGGAGAACCTTCTGCCTCTGTGCTGAGCGTGACCATTTTTTTCCATGACACTCTGTTGGTGGGTTGTCTTAGTCAGGGTTTCTATTCCTGCACAAACATCATGACCAAGAAGCAAGTTGGGGAAGGAAAGGGTTTATTCAGCTTACACTTCCACACTGCTGTTCATCACCAAAGGAAGTCAGGACTGGAACTCAAGCAGGTCAGGAACCAGGAGCTGATGCAGAGGCCATGAAGGGATGTTGCTTACTGGCTTGCTTCCCCTGGCTTGCTTATCTTGCTTTCTTATAGAACCCAGGACTACCAGCCCAGAGATGGCACCAGCCACAATGGGCCCTCCCACACTTGATCGCTCATTGACAAAATGCCTTACAGCTAGATCTCATGAAGGCATTTCCTCAAGGGAGGCTCCTTTCTCTGTGATGACTCCAGCTTGTGTCAAGTTGACACACAAATCCAGCCAGTAGAGTGGGTGAGTGGTTGGTCTAGTGTCTAAAAATAACCACCTAGAACTGGTCAGTCCAAGTATGTATGGCTGAAAACAACACCCGATGCCACAGGCTTTTTAAAGTCTGGGGAAGACTGCATTTGTTATGTGGCAGGGAGGAGAACACTGCTGGAGAGGTGGCTGTGGTATCAGGTGGAGCAAATTCAGTGGTAAAGTGGAAGTCAATAACAAAAACCAAACTGAATTACCTCTGATGGAAAAAGTTGACCAAGAACGGAGGAGCCCCTGATGCCTGCTCACCATTTGTAGGTCATCAAGACTGCTAGGTTTGGATCTGACCATCTACCTAGAAAGTTTGGCACATATTTCAGGAAACATGAAGCCATATGGAAAGATACATCAAATAGTCTACATCAAGAATAAGGGAGACAGCTGGGTGTGGTGGTGCACACCTTTAGCCCCAGCAGTGGTAGGTGGATCTCTGTGAGCTCGAGGCCAGCCTTGTCTACAGAGAAAGTTCTAGGACAGTCAGGGCTCTGTTACACAGAGAAAACACACACACACACACACACACACACACACACACGCACACATGTACATGCACACACACAAAGGAAGGCAGCACTCTGACAACTCAAATTTGATCGAAAGCAGAAAAGATGTTCACACACCGAGGAAAATCAAATTACTACTGTATTATGATGAAATTATACTAAAAATTAAAATAAAGTTATCATAAATACCCTTGCCTGGAAACTTTACGGGGGAGGAGAGAGAGAGAGAGAGAGAGAGAGAGAGAGAGAGAGAGAGAGAGAGAATATGAGTTAAGAACTTACTCCTGGGATAGTTAAGTGTGCTGACCTCTGTAAAGCTTGTGAGCACCTTCCTCTTATCTCGGGAAGACAAAGGCTTTTGAGAAACTGCCTTTAGAACTGATTACCACAGCTGTCTGCTCAAATCATGGATCCTGCTTGCTTAGAAAAAAAAACATTTGTAACCGCTACCTACAACATTTGTTCCTGTAAATGTATAATGGAAATGTCCCTTGGTGGCCATGGGACTCAAAGACCATCCTTAGATGGTCATATAAACAGAGATTTCAATACTGTTATCCAACTTATAAAAGCACGAGCAGTTGTGTGTTAGGGACACACTTTCCCCCCAAGGCATTAGCTTCAATCTCAGTGATGTGAATAACTGAATTCTCCACTTTCTGCATGCCAGCTTTGCTCTTCGCTAGCCAGTATTTCCGTGACAGGAATACTGATGGTGATATGGGAGATGTCCTGAGATTTATGAAGATTCATTTCAGTTGGAACTGAAGTTAAAATGAGGAAGTTTTTGAGGAGCACTTGCGAGGTGCTGATGTCAGCAATGTCAGCGATGGAGGTACAGCTCTGTGCTATCACCCACAGCCTGACGTGGTCCTCTGCCCCAGATAACTCGAGATCTTTAGCCTTACTAGGGAAAAGAATTTCAAAGCAGAGTTGACATCCTATTTTAATTTCTAATTGATTTATTTTACTTAGCAATGTCACATATATATATAATACACTCTGACTACCTTCTCCCCGACACCCTCCTCTCTCACTCCCAATGCCCTCAGTACCCCCATCTCTCCCAGTCTCTCCCTAAATCAAGACATTTGCTTTAGCTTTGTGATTTAGTATCACCAGGGTTGTCATCATGACCTTTGGACTGGAACTATCATCAAGGAGTACAGAGCTGAGGGCAATGACTGTCCTCTCCCCAATTCTATCAGTAACAAATATCTTTGCACTGGGGGAAGTCTCCCAGCTTCCCCCTCCCCCAGCTCTTCATCCATGCCTGGCTGTTGAGAGACCCAATCTTATGCAGACTCAGCACAGGTGTGTTAAAGCTGCTGTGAGTTCCCTGCTTGCAATGGCTTTGTCTTTCCCAGGAGACCTTTCTGCATCTCTGGCATTTAAGGTCCTTCTTCCACCTCTTTTGTCATAGTCCCTGAGCCTTAGAGACTGTGCTATAAATACCTAACACAGGCTGGGCACTCATCCTCCACTTGCTCTCAGGTCTTGTGTCTACAGTCATAAGTCTATGTTTGACACCATCCACCGGACAGAGGGGCTTTTCTTATTAAGGCAGACAGTAGCATTTTTGCTATGGATATACGCACAAATATTATAAGACTATAGCAATACTAATACAGTGGTGTTGACACAGTCAGACACACAGATAAACAGGACAGAATAGAAGACCCAGATTCAAATCTATGCAATGACAGCCACCAAAGTTTTGACAAAGTCTCCAAAAATACACAATCTGGGAAAGACAGGATCTTCAACAAATGGTACTGGGAAAATAGAATATTCACATGTGGAAGAAGGAGCCTTATCTCTTACTCTCCACAAAATATAACTCCAAATGGATCAGTGACTTCAACATAGGACCTGAAACTCCTACAAGAGAGGGTAGGATTCATTACAGCATACAGCACACAACACACACACACACACACACACACACACACATACAGCACACACAATGCACATACACTGCACACACACAGTACACATACACATACCACACCACACAGCATTGCACACAGCACATACACAAACACACACACACACACCATAGCTCACAGTATAGCACACACTGCAATACACTGCACACACATACACCATAGCTCACAGCACAGTACATAGCACACACACACACATACCACAGCACAGCACACACAGCACACACAGGACACACACATATACTACAGCACAGTACACACACAGCACACACATACACACCACAGCTCACAGCACAGTACACACACACAGCACACAGCATAGCACACAGCACAGTACACACATATACACCACAGCTCACACCATAGCTCAAAGCACAGTACACACAGCACACAGCATAGAGCATACAGTGAGAACTCTGATAATTCAGGAAATATAGCTAACGGTGACCGATATGACCTTCATGAAACTTAAAGACTTCTGTACAGCCTAGGAGACAGACAGTCAGGAAGAGGCAGCCCACAGAAGAACAGAAATGCTTTGCCTGGGAAGACATTTGGCATAGACTTTTAAGCACGAAGATTAAGAGAAAGAGAGACCCTTGGAAGAACCTAAGACAACCCCAAGAACACTAGTGTGACTTCTCAAAGAGGACTTAAACTTACACGTCCCATTGGGGGCTGCATGTCCCATTGGGATGCTGGACACTTTCTAGGATCTTCAACAAGTTTCAAAGGATCCCCTGACCCACAACATGTCTACCTCTCTTCTTCTTTATGATACTCAAGATGAAAAAAGGCTACAGAAATTCTTCAGATGGGATTACAATCCAATGGAGTAAAACCAGGAACTGCTAGAACTTCACATGCAGGTTAGGATGAGCCCTTGTACTACAAATGGGGTTTCAGGTGACTTGTCTAGAAGATTGTTGGGAGGGAGATCGGCCTTAAGTGTTGTTGTGTTGGAAGTTTGGGTTCTTGGTGGAGTCCGCAGGGAGGCTCCCCCTCCCATGGCGTCTCCTGTCTCTCAGTGAAGTCCGCAGTGAGACCCCTCTGTCCTTCCCGTGGTTCCCCTGTCTGTCTAGCCACCTCACTGATTAAGCTCATTTCGTTCTGTTTTATTTTTCTGTTTACTTTTAAAATATATTCTCCCATCCATGTTAGCAGTCTATCGATGGTGTCCTTGTTCAGGCTGTGGGACTCTAGGCAACGACGAAACACTGAGAGAGGGGCAGGGGAAGAGCCTCCTCCTAGGAGAGCACACAAGCTGGCTATCTACAGACAAATATTCAACCCTGAAAACATACATGCAAGGAACATTATACTGACTAACCAGGTTGTATTTAGGAATACATATATATGAAATTATATAATATATATGAAATTAAAGAAAAAAAGACCATGAATCTGAAAGAGCCATGTGGAGGGGGAACACATGAGAAGATTTGGAAGGAGGAAAAGGAAGATAGAAAAGAGATAATTATGTTATGATTTCAAAAATACAAAATCTCAATTCATTAACAGAACAATGTAGTTACATACATCTGACTAAACAGTAAAAAATTAGTTTTAGGTATGAAAATAAGTAATGATTGATAATTCCATGAAGTTTAAATTTACTTCCTAATGCATATCCCTAAACAACAATTGCAGAAAAAAAAAGTCTAACTACGAACTAAATCTTACTAAAAGAAATAAAAATTAGTGGGCTGACAATCTGAGTTCCATCCCTGTATCTCACGTGGCAGAAGGAAAGGATCAGCGTCCATAAATAGTCCTCTTACCGTCATATGTGTCCTATAGCACACACACACACACACACACACACACACACACACTCACAACATACTCATACACAGAAGCACACACACTCACATACACAAGCACACACACTCTCACACACAAGCACACACACTCTCTCACATATGCACACACAAACACACATATATGCCTACATGCACACATACACATATATGTATATACACATATACCTACACACACAACACATGCGCGCGCGCACACACACACACACACATATACAAGCACACACACTCTCTCACATATGCACACACAAGCACACATATATGCCTACACACACACACAAGCATGTACATAAATAAATAAAAGTTACCTAGGAACACAAGACAATAGGAAGCCATTTGTTTAGCCGTGGGCTGTGATGAATGTGTTTCAACGAAAGGACAGGAGAATCTCTAAGAGTTGACCAAGTAGATGATCTCACTAAGGCAGAGCCTTAGAGAGCGTATGGCTAAGCTAAGGCAGAACTCTGAAGACAAGTGCTTAGGCCCCTGAAGAGCATCACTGTGGGAACCAAAACAGACACTGTAACTTCCTTCTATCTACAACCTCCTCTCTTATTTTATAGAGTTTTCCATCTTAGAGCTTTGACAAAGATAAGCAGTGTCTCCCATGAAATCCACCCCCACCCCCAACCTTGTCCGTTTTCTACCATGCAAGTATTAACCAACACAGGCCAGCCTACCCATGAGACTGGATGAGGTCAGGCGTCATGGCTGTGGCTTTCAGTTCTCTTTCTAGTCATACTTCCTTCTCCATCCACAGGCTAGAGATGGAGTTTAGAGTGATTAAAGAACTCACCTACATTGGGCACATATTTAAGGGAACTTCCCATTACATGAGTTTGTTATCAGGTCACAGTATGGAAGTTGGTGACGACCCAAGGTGACCTCTGTGCAGCCCCTTCAGAACCTTGTGGCTGTAGAATCCCACCATTTCACTTCTGAGTCATAAGGCGCAGGGATGTGCTCTCAAGCCTTTATTTCCATTGGTCCTTTCTTAGAATGTCCTTTCCTTCTCTCCTCCTCAGCCATCAGAGGAGTGACAGTTCACTGAGTCCCAGAGAGAAGGGTTGTTCTCATGAGCATGCTATTTTCCTTGGCTTGAAGTTTGATTGTCTGCAACTCTTGGTTTGTTCTCAATCACAGAACCAATGAAGTAAAAAAAAAAAAAAAAAAATTCAAAACTGCGTCAACCATTAAAACAAAGGGAAGTCATTTCAATATCGTCTGCTAATAATGCCTTGCATTTGTGGCAATAAAAATAATATCCAAAGCTGTATTAGAAAAGAGGATGTAAATGATCTCATCTGTGTATTAAAATATGTGTGAATTGTGTGTGATAGAAGCTTGATCGCATAGGCAGGGAAAGCATTTGAAAGGGGGCCCATCTGCTTTTCTCGGAAATGGGATTGGGTGTGTTGGAAAGATTAGGGACTTTCACAATATTAATCATTTCTTTGCAACTCGACTTTCTTTTAGAATGAATCCTTTGTTTAAGCAAGTAAACAAACAGACCCATCTCCCACTGTGTATTGGAAATCTCTAGTTCATTCAAGGTCAGATATGTTCCCTTTAAAAAGTGTTTGTCATACTACACAGTGGCCTCTTGAAGGCCAAACACTAGGAATTAGCACTAGGAATTAGCACTAGGAATTGGAGGTAGGCAGATTTTTACTCTTAGTTTCTGGAAACAAAATAATGCTCAAGAAAAACTCACAAAATGTAAGTTATAACATGTGACTTCATTGTACTAAGAAAGAAGTGGCCATTCGCAAGCATCGTGCCTCTTTAATCAGGAGAGAACTGTTCCTTTGACCCGACATTCATGCCTCCCCCTCTCCCTCTAGCTCCCTTTCTAACACTTTCCCTCCTGGGTTGAAAGTGGGAATTGGTTATGGTGAGTTCATGGTTTCAGCTCACCATAACAAGGAGAGCCTGGAGGAGGCAGTTCAGTTATGGTGGTGGGAGCATGACTTAGAGGTTGTGGCAAACCAGGAAGCAGAGTCTGGGTGTCACCTCAAGGAATGACCCCCAAGTCCCCCATTCTAATGGTCCTACAGTCTCTCACCAACTGGTGAAGAAAGATTTAAAACCTGAGTCACTGGGGAATGTCTGCACTCCTAACCTCAACCCCGTTCCATTTTCTGGCTCACTAGTCTACCTTACAATTCTTGTTCTTCTTCACTCTTTATTTTTATTAATGTGTGTGTGTGTGTCTTTGTGAACACACGTATGTGGAGCTACCCCAAAAGACAAGAAGACGGTGTGGATGCCCTGGCTCTGGAGTGACAAGTGGCTGTGAGTTGCCCTTCATGGATGCTAGGAACCTCACTCTGTCGTATTCTTTTTAAAAACTGTATTTTTTTTTTGTCTCATGTTTCTGTGAGAGTATTTAGTTATATTAAGCTGAAGAATCTACTGAATTGGACAGTGCAGCAGATAATAAGACCTTATATTTTATTTCTGACTTTTCATTTCCATGTCTGTCCATGAACTCTAAGATACTTAGTTCCCCAAACGTCTTAGGTTCATCTATACTTTCCAATTGCATGCAATATTCTCATTTTAACTGTTCTTACATGAGGGAAGAGGCATAACCTGGTTGAAGTGTCATTCTGCAAATTATTGTTGACTGCAGATCGACTGTCAGTCCATCTTCACTCACTTCACACGTAATTAGAAAGTATGGCTGCCAGGCCAGAGCAGATTCAAAGCAAAGTCTTCCTAGTGGGAAAGATGGAATTGTGAATTCCCCTGCATACGGGTCATGCCTGGATGACCTTAACTTTTGCCGCTGCTGCTGTGACTTCCGGAAGGACAATAGCTTATGGAGTTTCTTTTTGTGCTCAGGAGGAAGTTGCATCAACCTCCAGATCACTTCCTTCCGGATGCTATTAATCCAGAGTGCAGCCTGGGAAGGAATACAGATCATCTCTTGTAAACAAGCTCATTCTGCTCTGTGCATGTGCCCACGAGTGATTTTACTTTTCTTTACATTTGTGGCATGTATTTTATTTCCAATTTACTGATATTGAAGGGCTTACTAACTGCCATTTACTAACTAAGATGTTCCATTGGCTTTCTTTTATGGAAAAGTTGAGCCACATACTTTGAATGAAGGACTTAGAACGACAAGAATCTGGTCACAATAACGGCTAAGGGAAAACACCAGGCTACCTCCTGTCAGAAGGCCATCCTTCACCTAAGAGCACTGAATGGTGTAAGCCCTGCAGGACTGAAGAAACAACAAAGGTTGCTCAGAATAAGATGTATATGATGTGTGTGTATATGTGCCAATATACACATACATACACTAACCTAGATTCTAAGCAGGAAATAGCTCTTATCACCAAAGGACTTCCACATCCCTCTCGTGTGAGGTCAGAGCAGGATGCTGATCTAAGATAGTGCAGCTGGCAGAAAGAACAGAGGCAAGACCTCACTCACTCAAAGAAACTTGCAAAGCTGAGGAAAGAAACAAACTGTATCCTTTGACTCTCATGCAGAGAAACAATATTGCAGAGCAAGGAAGGAGTGTGCCTTCTACACCACAGTCCTTGGCATGACCGGATGATGGAGGATAGTCATCATGTTAAGGCTTCTGTTTCATTTTCAACTCTTGCATTTCTAGTAAGTAAGAAGTAATTATTTTTTAAATTTAAATTTTTGAAAATAGATTTTTTTT
>JADRCC010560905.1:0-12005 GCA_019843855.1 Hylomyscus alleni
TGTGGTTTCTATATAAATTATAGTATTAAGAGTAATGATTTAATTTGAGGATTAAGAGTAAAGGCAGCCTTAGGAGAAGTATTATCAAACAAGGATCTGAAATATGTGACTTCAGAGAGAAAAATTTATCCTGAATGTAGGACTTTTATGAGTATCATAGATCTCATTTAAGATATGTGAGAGAAAAAAAAAACAAAACCTGTTGCTTATGAGATAGATTTCAAAACCAACATCAAGAGCTGTATTAATTTAAGGTTACTATTGCCATAATAAAACATCTTGACCAAAAACATCCTGCGGATGAAAGAGTTTACGTGGCTTACATATTCTGAGTCACAGTCTATTGAGTGAAGCCAAAGTAGGAAATGAAACAAAGGTGGGGGGGGGCAAGTACATATGCAGAGGGCATGGGGGATTGCTGCTTTGGGCTTGTTCCTTACTGTTTGCTCAGATCACTTTCTTGTATACCCAGAGACAATGAGCTGAGCCTTCCTTGTGAGTGAAAAATTGAGCAAATGTTCTATACTTTCCTGCCTATAGACAGATCTTATGGAGTCTTTTTCTTAATTTCTAAATTTTCTTTCTTTAATTTTCTCAGATGATTCTGTCATGTACCAAATGGATATAAAACTAGCCAGCCCAATATCTTAGAGAGATTAGTCGAATTTATAACAAGAAAGAGGGAGTGTTACATCTATATGTGAAGAGCTCATTTGAAGTAGAGAAAATTGGTGATTTTTATATTATAATTCAGCCTGTTTTTATAAACAGATATATCAAATTACTATGTGAATTATCTAAAATCACCTACTCAACTTAGGACAGTAGCTTAGTCAAATGAATTAAATATATCTGAAATGTTTCTAGGACCAATTCTGATAAATTAACATAAATCAAAACCCTTAGATTTACAAAATTTTAAAATTCTCTTCAAACTATTAAAAACCAAACAAAATAAAAATCTATAGAAAAGTATTGAGCAACTAGCCAATGAGTCAGAACTTCCAAAGAAGGAGAGAAAACACATGAATATGAGTGTGATTCAAGATGCCTCATCTATGATGGATCATTCATTGCTCAGTTGTAGACAGACAGCAGTTGAGAGCAGAGAAGCTTCCAATGCATGGAGATGGTGGGTCTTATAGGGAGGTATGAGGCTAGAAAAACTGTTCCTGAATCTCACTATATGGAAAGTTTTACCTTGACAAATACCTCAAATAGGTGGGACTCATGGGGGTTGTAACTCTGACACAGAAAATCAAAAGCAGAGTGTCCGTTCAGGTCAAACCATAGCAGCCCATCATTGAATGACTGGTTAAGTAACTGGTCTTCCTCCTCCTAGAGGCCCTATTAGGACTAGTTACAATAGAGCTGTTTATAGCATCAGTTTATTTCTGAAATATTTCAGAGGTAATGCATATATTTGTTGAATATTAGCAAGTACACCATAAGAAGACTACAAGCCAGAGAAAATGAAAATTTGAGAAATGTGTCTTCAAAACCCATTGCTAGTCCAAAGATGGAACCAGAAGTCAGAAGAACATGTAAGAGAAAAACTAAAGCAATAAAGTTAAATCAAATCGAAGTTCCTGAACACATAAACTGAATTTTACACTATGACAGAAAGGGTTAAACTCAAATATAAAGAGTATTCATTCCAACAAGGTAACTCAGAGTGAAATATTAAAGATTAATAAAAGAGTATTGAAAATAAAAGCGATGAAACATATGAAATAAATTACCTACATGTACTGATCAAACTGTCCAAATGAAACAGATGAATGAATGTAAAGTAAATTATATATTCTAGCTAATATAAAAGACACAAAATTCTAGTATTTTTATATAAACTATACTCCTCGGTTGAGCAGGTTGTGACCTCTTCTAATTTACATCCCATTTCTATGCCCCTTGTTACTTGCTGCATAAATTCCAGGCTATTCCTGCTCCATCACCCTGTCCTCATGATCCATTTCTGCTGGCCATATCCCATGGTCTATCTCCTCTCAACGCAGTCTCCTCCTCTCTTCATTTCCTCTCTCTTTCTCTTGTGGCCGCCTCTGAGACTCATCACTTAAACCTCAAGACATGCTTTTCTCTCTCTCTACTGCTCTACCGCAGCTTCTAGCCTTTTATAAACCCATTAACTTTAAACTGTCACATAAGGTTTATATAGAATCACTTGGTGTACATGAGTTTTTGCTTTTCAGGGGGAAACTAGATCTTTGGGGCCAGGATTTAGCATTTGAATACATAGCAGCACCAGACCAACACCTAACATTAGACATAGATAGTAAGAAAATGAAAATATTTCATTTTACATATCCAGTAAGAAAAATGAATACATTTCAAGAAATAGTAACTTTAGATGAAATGAAAATTACACTACTTCCTCCTCTGGTTCTATGAAATAAGTAAACATTCAAAGCAAACCCAAGAGAAAAGCTCAGAGTGATGGGGTTTCAAGATTTGGGATGATTCTTAGAATGTCTAATTATTTCCTAATACAGCCATAAATCAATGTTATTCACCTTGTAAGTAGGTAAAAATTAAAAGCTCCTTAACAAATCTCTACATTTAGAAAGATTTATTTGACACTATCAGTAAAACTAGACATAGAAATGACATTACTGAGAGAAACTCTGACTCCAAAAAACAAGAGAAAAGAAGAAAAAAAATGACATCCTTACTCTCAGGCTATGGTGATTTTCATATGTACATATGCATCCTAAATAAATATAACATCAAGAGTCAAAATATAGAAATATATAAAAATGTTAGCTCAGTAGAAAAATATGGCAAAACCAACGCAGCCAATTCCGTATAGACCGAGAAGCGCTTAAAATGAGCAAATGTTTTCTACAAATTTCATCACAGTAACAAATGTTTCATGACTTATTATTTGTAAAATATTGGTATTTGTATTACGTTATTAATATGATATCATGACTATGAATGTTCTGATTGACCCCCTAAGAAGAATAAAATACACACATATATACATCAATTTGGTTTTCAGAGGGATGTAACAAAAGCTAGGAGTGTTTGAAACTGCCCGCAGTTTCACGACTGGGGTTCACTCAGCCAGGAGGGAACAAAGGACCTGAAAGAAAGGGTTTGAAATGCAAAGAGAAAACACGAAGCCAAGTTGAGTCCCAATCAAGGCTCCACTTTACTGAGAATAAACCAGGGTTTTTATAGTCACAAGAGAAACCGAAACCAAGTCTTTGCAAAAAAAGTTCAGGTGCCAAAGTCCCCAGGTTTAGAAGATCTTCAGGCAGCTGGCGCTCAGGCAGTGGGTGTGCTAGGGCAGTGGGCGTGCTCAGGCGATGAGTGTACTCAAGTGATGGGCATACTCAGGCGGCTTCTTCAAAGATGAACTGACAGTCAACAGAGAGCATCTGTCTTAGCTCCCAGGTGTTAGCCTCCAAGCAGAGGCCAGAAGTCAGTCCGATGGCTGAAGTGAAGGGGGGAGGTAACAAGTGTTATAAAGACAGTTTAATCCAGAGCCAAAAAAATTGAAGAATACTGAATTTTATATTCAATGTATTTATTTTAACTTTCCTCGTTATAAAATTTAAGTCTTCCAGAAATTATGTTAAATACCAAGGGATAGTTATTTTTAACATTCTAGTTACAAAATGCTTGGCCTTTTATCATATAAGTGACTTTAAAGAGTTTACTTCACATGTATAAAACTGCTAAGGGCCAAATTCCACTCTCTTAACAAGATGTCTAAAGTCTTGATACAAGAAGCACAGTTATATTTGTATTAAAATTTATGTCCAAAAATGTCCACAGTATATTTAAAAATGTATGTTATTTTAAGGGAAGTAATTTCCTCCTGAGAGCTAGTCTTATGTTCTATAATAATTTGCATAACGATAAACACAGTAATAGCAATTATTTCATATAGATCTTCTTTTTTTTTTCCATTTTCATGCCACTCTGTGTTCTCTTTGCCTTGGGAAAAATTATGATGAGTAGGATTGGAGAATGTATGATTCAGTAAGAAAATGGACTAAAGCATGTAGTAAAACAGCAGGCTTTGGGGGACATCTTGTCTCTCATCATGGGAAAGAGAATTATTTAAGCCAGTGGTTTTACACAATTGTTGGTAGACTAAAGCTTCACCCCAATCAGGCCAGTAAGGAAGTTTTTAGTCTACAGAACTGTGAAGAACTTTAGGGTTGCCTCCTCTGTGCCCTTTCTTTAAATTCTAATCTTTGATAATGTTAGAGCCAGTGGTTAGCCTCAGGGTAGGTCCAGGATCCCAAGAAAATTAGGTAACTTTCCATGGGAATTGTCCAGGGGACTTGACATTATTTCTCACTTAGATGTCATAAATAGTAGGGCACAATCACAATTTGTAATTCATAAAAGGACTGATAGTTATTAATTATAAAGCATAAATAACCAAATTGATGGGAAACGTGTTTAAACACTAAAATACATTAAAAAATATTAAACTATTTTCTGTATGAAAATTATTTAGGATAATCTCTATATAAAACACCACCTGCGAAGAATGTGATTTATCTAGACATAAACAAGTTAATATACATTAATTATAATGGTTAATTTATAAATATTAGAAGCATGTTTTTCTAATGAGGAAAAAGAAAACTTTTAAATTAGCAAATATGTCATTTAAAATGTTAGTGTATTTGAATTTTTATAAAATACGTCATTAAAACTAATTTTATATTATTATGATATGAAAATATTAATATGGTACTATGAGAAAATTTAGGTAATTAAAGCATCATAAAACATATTTTACTCTAAAATATATTTAAACCAAAGTGCAAAACAAATGAACACAAATTTGTAATTATATAAACACATGTGTACATGCAAGCATGCATATACATTTTAAGATGTAAACACAAAAGTATAAACAATAATGGGGCTGGAGAGATGGCTCAGTGGTTAAGAGCACTGACTGCTCTTCGAAAGATCCTGAGTTCAAATCCCAGCAACCATATGGTGGCTCATAACCATCTGTAATGAGATCTGATGCCCTCTTCTGGGGTGTCTGAAGACAGCTACAGTGTACTTACATATAATAATAAATAAATCTTAAAAAACCAATAATATCTGTATATATCATTTCTCTTCTTTTAAATTTTTAGTGAAATCTATTAAAAGTACAATTTTTTCACATATTATTAGAACAATCATGTATTACTTTTTGGTTAAATGCATTTGGTAACAATTATTCCCAAATTAGGAAAATAATTTAAGTGCCGTCTCTGAACACCCTTAAAATTACTGCTTAAAAATTTGAAGGTGCTCTGGCTGGGATTTCTATCAGCTCATTCATAAGCAGGGTTGCTTCTCTTTGCCTAAGTGAGTGTCTCTTTCTTTACCCCTCAACACCTTTGGAAGCTGAGCACTGAGTAGAAGAGGGCAATATTCTTTTTTTTTTCTTTTTTTTAATTGGATATTTTTAAATTTTCATTTCAAATTTTATCATCTTTCCCAGTCCCCTCCCCACAAAATCCCCTATCTCACCCTCCTTCTTCTTTGAGGGTGTTCCCCCAACCACCTACCCACTCCTGCCCTCACATTCCCCTATACTGGGGCAATGAACCTTCACAGGACCAAGGGCCTCTTCTCTTCAGACTATCCTCTGTTACATATGCAGCTGGGGCCATGGGTCCCTCTATGTGTAGGTTTTGGTTGGTGTTTTACTCTGGGGAGATCTGGTTGGTTGATATTGTGGTTCTTCCTGTGGGGTCATAGACCCTCTAGCTCCTTCAGTCCTTTCTCTAACCCACATGTCCTTCAGCAGAGGAATGGATACAGAAAATGTGGTGCATTTAAACAATGGAGTACTACTCAGCTAGTAAAAACAATAAATTTATGAAATTCTTAGGCAAATAGAACTAGAAAATATCATCCTGAGTGAAGTAACCCAATGACAAAAGAACACACATGGTACGCACTCACTGATAAGTGGATCTTAGCCCAAAACCTCAGAATACCCAAGATGAAACTCACAGACCATATGAAGCTCAAGAAGAAGGAAGACCAAAGTGTGGATGCTTCAGTCCTTCTTACAAGGGGGAACAAAATACTCATGGGAGCAAATACAGAGACAAAGTGTGGAGCAGAGACTGAAGGAAAGACCATCTAGAAACTGTACCTCTTGGGGATCCATCCCATATACAGTTACCAAACGCAGACACAATTATGGATGCCAAGAAGTGCGTGCTGACAGGAGCCTCATATTGCTGTCTCCTGAGAGGCTCTGCCAGAGCCTGACAGATACAGAGGTGGATGCTCTCAGCCAGTCTTTGGACTGAGCACGGGGTTCCCAATGGAGGAGTTAGAGGGCAATATTCTTAAATGTTCATTTATGAACTCTTTTTCAAAAAACAGATGATTACAATTTTATGGGTTTATATTGTGGATTCTCTATCCTAATTCATATGTCTATGTCTGTGCCCCACCAGGAAGTTTTTGTTACTATGCTTCTGTTTATATGGTAATATTTGCAGGAATATTTTTACTGCTCAAGATAGCTTTGATTATCTGGGGTTCTTTTGGGTTTTTCACTATAAATGTTTATGAAATGTTTACTTCCATTTCTGTGAAGAATTCAGTCACCATGTTGATGATGTTTGCATTGGATCTGGGGATTACATGCCAGGAGCCCATCTAAGAGAGGCAAAAAAACCTAGCAGGTGGTTTTCCTGTGATTGTTTCACTGTGTACTACAAAACTATGAGCCCTTCTAGGCAAGGCTGAAAGAACTCCATTTTAGGAAAGATTTCTGCTATTAAAATGCTTTACCTGTTACTATTAAATATATATAACAATCACCAGGTATTACCTCACCATTTTGCTAAGATTTCTGCAGACAATGAAGATTTACTGCCCTGTAGTGATGCTAATTACACAAATAGATGATTTCTTAATTCCTAATGATGATCCTATAACAATTCCTAAAATCATACTGGTAATTAGTAAGTCCTTCATAATATGATGCTACTAAAGTCCTTTCTGATATGAAAACTGCAGCTCTCTACCTGTCACAAGTTAATTGTTTCTGAGATAGAAATTTGACAATTACAATTTAAAATATATTCCTAAAGGTTATAAAACAACCAATGGTTATGAAAGGAAATTTATGATTTATTGTAGGTGCAAGGACAAAAAATAAATAAAATAATTACTTGGTTTATCTCTACAAATCTTCAATTACAACTTAGTTACAAAAAAATATGATTTTTAACTCTCTGTGATCCTGTGAAGCTAGTTGCAGATAATGAATGTCTAGTTTTAATGGGACCTTACACAATCATCTCTGTTGCAAACTTCTTTTTCAGTTTATAATTTGAATTTACATGTAAAGTTTTGGTGAACTTTTACCATGTGATCATGTATTTTGAAAGATGTACAAAGGAAGCAGAGTGGAAAGAGAATTTTTAGGAAAAAGAAGAACCTAGAAGTAAAGATTAAAATCACTTTTCAAAGTGTCTATTTGTGTGTGTGTGTGTGTGCTTGTGTGTGTGTGTGTGTGTGTGTGTGTGTGTGTGTGTGTGTGTGTGTGAAATGCCAGAGACAGTAGTTTTTGGTTTCAGAGGAACTCAGAGAGGCAAGACAGCTACCACTGAAAAGTAACTTAGTATCAGGACAGGTTAATATTATTATATTAAGATTTGCTTCTGGTCTGTCTGGGCCGGCAGGTGCCCTGAGCAGACCTTGGGTACAAACTCCACAGCCAGTCCCGCAACATGCAGAGGAAGCTCCACTCCCAGGAGCTCTAACAAGCCCAGGATCACAGGATCCCAAAGTCACAGGATCACAGAGACAGCTTGACTCTGAGGAGTTCTGACACAACCAGGATCACAGGAAGGACAGGCTCCAGTCAGATTTAGCAAGGGAAGGTAGCACTAGAGATAACCAGATGGCTTGGACCAAGTGTAAGAAAATAAGCAACACAAACTAAGGTTACTTGTCATCATCAGATCCCAATTCTCCCACCATAGCAAGTCCTAGACACACCATCACACCGGAAAAGCAATATTCAGATATAAAATCACTTCTCATGATGATGAAACAGGACTTTAAGAAAGACATAAATAAGTCCCTCAAAGAAATACAGGAGAACACAGGTAAAACAGCTAGAAGCCCTTCAAAAAGAAACACAAAAATCCCTAAAAGAACTACAGGAAAACAAAATCAAACAGGTGAATGAAATGAAGAAACCATCTAGAATCTAAAAATGGAAATAGAAACAATAAAGAAATCAGAAAGAGAGACAACCCTGGAGATAGAAAACCTAGGAAAGAAATCAGGAGACATAGATGCAAGCATCACCAACAAAATACAAGAGATAGAAGAGAGAATCTCAGGGGCAGAAGACACCATAGAAAACATTGACAGTCAAAGAAACAATCAAAGAAAATGCAAAAAGCAAAAGCTCCAAACCCAAAACATCCAGGAAATTCAGGATGCAATGAGAAGACAAAACCTAAGGATAATAGGTATAGAAGAAAGTGAAGACTCCCCATGTAATGGGCCAGTAAATATCTTCAACAAAATTATAGATAATTCTTGGAATGAAATTTTATCAGCTTTAATTTCTGGAAATATTATGGCAGTATGACTAAAATTAAAGTCCCTGTTTCTTATATAGTATAGAGATATAAATTAAAGCTATTTTGAGATTAGAAATCTGAGTGATCTAAATGGCTATGACCAAAACATCAACTAATGAAAAATTTTGATGAGGTTTCAAGAAAAAAGAATATATTCATATTTGTGGAGTGTAGATTTCTGCAACTAATATGGAAATCAGTGCTGAGATGCCTCAAAAATCTAAAAGTCTCCTACTCTACCACTACCAGGCCTATGCCCCGAGGAATCTATATGCAACAACCAAGTCACTGGCTCATTTTCATTTCTGCTCTTATTGCAATAGCTTGAAAACAGCATCAAACTTGATGCAGCAGAAGAATTAATAAATGAAATGAACTTAATATATACAGCATACTTTTATTCATTAGTAAAGAAAAATAAATTTGCAACCAAATGTACAGAATTGGAGAAGAAATGTCTGAGGTTGTAAGTCAAGGGCCAAAGAAGAAACAAATATTGTATATTTTCCCCTATGGATCCTACCTTTGAATATTTAGTTTTCTGGAGCACAATAAATAATAAAGGGTTTATTGGGATGGGTGATGTTTTAAGGAAGGGGTGTTAGTATAAGTCATGTGGTACAAAGTAGAAAGGAGGAACATTGTGGGTAGAAAACTTGATGCAAGAATGAAAATTGTACAGTGGGGAAGAAGAAAGGGTATTATATTAGTGTTCTCTAGAGTAACAAAACTTATAGAATAAATTCTTCTATATAAAAATGATAATTATTAGAATGAAAACTAGACTGCTATCCAGTTAATCAAACAATGAAAGGCCATAAAGAGTGAGTCCAAGAATCCAGTAGAATTGCTCAGTCCATAAAGTTGGATGTTTCAATTGGTCTTCAGCTTATGTTGGAATCTCAAAGAACTAGGCTGCAATTCCAGTAAAAGAATAGATGTGTTAGCCAGATGAGGTCAAGCACACAAAAATCAAAAGACTATGTCACTATACAGAGTTCCAGCAGATGGCATGGCCCAGATTACAGATATCTCTTCCCACCCCAATTCTACATTAAAGGCATGTATCTTCCATTTCTGGATTATAGTTCATTCTAGATATAGTCAAGTTGACAAACAATAGCACCCATCATAAGTAAGGTGTGTCAATTAACCAAAATTAAAGATATATAAAAATATGGAAATATAATTACACACACATTATAAATAGCTAGAAGGCAGATATTTTACATGACTAAATACTTTACAGTACCTCCTTATGCTATTTAAGAAGGCAGTAGATGTCCTAAAACAACATAAGCTATTGAATTAATCTGGTTTTCCATCAGAACTGGAATTTCAGTCCCTATTACTTGAAATCACCAAGTACCCTGGGTGCAAGATTTTAAAAAGTAAGATGAAATTGTGCTGGAAAGTTTCTCCCTTCTATCTTGCTTTTACAGTGCAATAAGGTACTATACATACTTAGTTGGTAGATAAGGTATTAATAGCTTTACTCATTCATAAACCCTAGGAACTACAGTGCTAACTTGAGAGCAATAGGTGTACACTAATACCATAGGGGCATTACTATTATTAGGGTAATAATTCATTCTGAAATTTGATTTGTCACATAATGTACAATGAGAATACATGCTAATAAGTCACCATAATATCCACCCCCCCAAACATAAAACAAACAAACAAAACCAAAACAACAGTAACAACACTAAACACACTGCCCTGAAGTTCGTAAATGCTCTGATAACCTCAGTACTATGGTTTTTCTAAATTGACAGTACACCAATCTGTAGCTCTAATTATTTGTGTTTAAATATGTAAACTCATGCTTATATTTAGCTTTAATCAGAAAATATCCCTTTCCATAGAGTAATGAAAATTACAAAAATCTTGGCTTTCAAATATGAATTGGAATAAATGACAGTTTAGTGCTCACCACTGGCTAGAACATTTATACCACCTTCTCTCTCAATCAGGGGCCCTTGAAGAAGGAAAGCATAGAAATAATGTAAATACCACAAAATAGGAAAAAGAAATACGAAATAAATATGCAGACCATAGCAGTACCATCTCAAAGCAGTCCAGGCATACTTGTCTGAACTGGGCCTGCAAAAGACTGTTTCTGACAGTCATGGTTCCAGGCAGTAGACATAGAGCCACACCATGCCCTGAGAAACTTGTATCTGCTCAGTGGTTGAGGTACACTAATGTGTACCAAACAGTGATCCCACAGGCTTCAGTAGGCTGTTCCAAACCCTTGTCCACACATATACATCTTGTTAACATCAAGGTCATAAACAAAATGAATAGCATGAAGATGGGAGAGGACTAAAAAGAATGAGAGAGAACAACAACAACAATAACAACAAAACAACAACACGGCTCTAAGACTAAACAGTATATACTACATACATGTGAAAAATTGTCAAAGAACAAATTTAAAAAAAGTAGGCACAAATGCAGACAGTATACCAATCTGTAGCTCTAATTATTTGTGTTTAAATATGTAAACTCATGCTTATGTTTAGCTTTAATCAGAAAATATTCCTTTCCATAAAGTAATGAAAATTACAAAAATCTTGGCTTTCAAATGTTTCCATTTGACTGTCAAGCAAACTCTCAAGGATATTTTAAAAACAAGAGTTGCCAAAACCAAAAACAGAAAAAAGAGCTAGTTCCACAAAACAAGGGTTCCAATATTCATTTTTGTTTCATAGGAATATTTTCTCCTAAAATGATACAAAGAAATGTGCTGATAGCAATACAACACAAAGAATAATAACCACATTGAGATTAACAAAGGACTGATTGTACCATGGAATCATTATTTCTAATCGTGTTACCAGGGTGTTTCTAAAACTGAAAGCTGATCTAGAGCAACATGTAAACAAGTTGATATAGACAAATACGTCAAACAGCATTGTAACTATTCAAAACAATTTAGGGTGACATGTTGTTATACTTTAATATGTATTTGAAATATAAAACCTTTTGATTTCTCCTGTATTCGTGCCATCTATTCAGCATGTTATTTATTTACATAGATAGGTTGAAAGTAATTGTCTTAAGTGACTTTTTGCATTCCATTCAGATAAAATCATATCTTCACTGTTCTGTGTAATATGTTCGGAGGTCAATGTATCATGCAGGAAATACACAGACATTCTTTATACTTTAAATTTCCATGTAATTTCTGTTATGATTACTACTGACATACTATGTTGCACTTAAAAAATAAAATTAAATGAGAATCATAAAGTTTAAGTTAGGCCCACTCCCTGCAATTAGAAATAATAAACTACAAACAAAAAATGAGATATTTTTATTTAATTTTAATACACACAGAAACACACACACACACACACACACACACACACACACACACACACACAC
>JADRCC010560906.1:0-18381 GCA_019843855.1 Hylomyscus alleni
TTTTGTTCAATTCCTTCACCTGTTTGTTTGTGCTTTCCTGTAATTCTTTAAGGGATTTGTGTGTTTCCTCTTTAAGGGCTTGTACCTCTTTACCTGTGTTCTCCTGTATTTCTTTAAGGGAGTTATTTATGTCACTTTTAAATTCCTCTATCACCATCATGAGATATGATTTTAGATCCAAATCTTGCTTTTCTGGTGTTTTGGGATATCCAGAACTTGCTGTGGAGGGAGTACTAGGTTCTGATGAAACCAAGTAGTCTTGATTTCTGTTGATAAAATTAAAAAAAAAAAAAGATTCTTGCATTTGCCTTTCACAATCTGTTGATCTCTGGTGTTAGATGTTCTTGCTGTCTCTGACTGGAGCTTGTTCCTCCTGTGGGTCTGTAAGCCCTTGTCAGCACTTCTGAGAGATCAACTATCCTCTTGTAAGACCCCTGTGCAGAGGGCTGTGGATCAGTCATCCTTCCTGAGTCCTGGGGTCAGAACAAACCCTATTGACAGTCTCTCTACTTGCAGGGGAAGGGGCAGAGAGGGCTGTGGATCAGCAGTCCCTCCTAGGTGTAGAGGGAGGTAAAAAGGATCCTGTGCTGGCTGCCCTGCCACTTCTGAGGCCTGTGCCTCTGGGCTGGTCCTGCCTTAGAAAGTCACCAAAGAGAAAATGGAGATCTCACCTGAGTCTCTGGGTTGGATCACTCCCTGGAGGCAAGCTCTCCGATTACAGGGAAGGGGCAGAGAGGGCTGTGGATCTGCAGTCCCTCCTAGGTATAGAGGGAGGTAGAAAATATCAAGAAAAAATGTTTTGTAAATTCTCATCCCTTTCCTTCAAAGGGAATTCCATCTGAGCCAAGTATTGGTGAACTGGATTCACATTACCTTGAATGACATGCCCTGCTGTGAATTTTTTTTTAACATAAAATAAAAAGAATGCTACAAACACACACAGTTATCTTCGTGAGAGCATCCTGCAAGTGGCTTACAACAAGGGAGGGGCATCTCAGCCTCAGGCACTGCCTGATAATATTCTGTGCTCGGGGTTTTGTGAAAACTCATGGTTGGATAAGTTAGGACCCTCCAAAGCTTAAAGTAAATATTCAATAGGACCTTAGATCAAATTAGGAGATTGTAAAGGGATTATAAATATACCTAGAGATATTTTTGGTGTTCACTTTGCAGCATTACAGCTTTCCAAAATCACAATAGTATGCAGAATTATCAACACAGATGTAGCTTTTTTATCTCCGCTTACATCTGTGCTCAAATGTTGGTAGAGGACCATATTTCGCGTATACATAGGCCAAGCATTCTGTCTCTCACATCACTAGCTCATTCCTAAAATCTTAGAAGGATGATGCTGAATAGACAGAAAAGTAGCCTTCAAGAAGGAAAGGTAAGTGTTAAAGTCAATATGGAACAAGCCCTTTCCTTTCCCAGTCACAGACATAACACTTACAATGACACTAAAGACAAAATTATTACATCTAACTTTGAAGAAAAACAGAGCAGAGTGCGATGTCTACTTTTACATCCATTTAAACCAGCATTTGGGAAGAGGGACTTTCACAAAAATAGGCCTGGAGGCAATCTTATGGTGCGTATTCTTGATTGATGATTGATGTGGGAAGTTCTAGTTCACTATGAGTTGTATCAAACCTGGAGTGATGGTCCTATAAGAAAGTAGGCTGAGCAAGTCGTGAACACGCAGGCCAGTAAGAAACACTCTTCTATGGCTATTATATCAGTTCCTGCCTCCACATTCCTATCTTGAGATTCCTTGAAGCTGCACTACAAGCAATGAAACAAAATAAACATTTCTGATCATTGTGTTTTACCACAGCAACAGAAACCTAACTCGGACAAAGAATATCATTTGATTTCTTATCCAACAAAATAAATTTCCTTTCTTTATGTATTGGAAATTTAAAAAAAATAGTAATAGAAGGAAGCAAAACCCAAGTAATATACATGAAAAGAAACAGAGAAGCAAATACCACGACAAACTTAAATCAAGCAAGAGCAATAATTTCACTAAAAGTAGTAGATTACACCTACTAAACAAAATAAAAAGTTGTCCACTAATTTGGTCTTAAATTCATTAATTAATTAACTGTCAAAGTAACTAATACAATGTTCAATGTACATAAATTCTCCAGAAGAATAGAGAACATATGTGTTTCACCATATGTTCATTATATCTCAATAAATCTAATTTTTTTTGGTAAAAGACAATGAAGAGAATTATAAAAAGCATGGTTGCCATGACATTAGTATATAAACAATCTTGCTATATCACTGAGAATTGAAGATACATTTTATAAAGTATAAATGGCCAAAATACAAATAAAAAGACAATAAAAACCATTTGTAATCAAGAATATACAACACAGAAGTAATATGGTGCCACTGGATAACTTACTAATAAATAAGATGTGGACATTTTGACTCTAAAATATTTGAAATGGTTTGTCTTAAAAGAATCATTTCCAACTACAGAGGTTATACACCAGAATAATTGGGAGAAAAATTATGGCCTTCCAGAAGAATACATACACCAACACGCCTAGATGCAACTCTTCGGAATCACCATGCAGTCATCAAAAATGTTTATCAAGTTGATCTATCTAGGAAAAGCAATGCAAAAACTATCAAGGATGACAGTTTATAACTTGAAATTTGCTTTCTTGCTCTCCTCTTTATAGCTATAGCAAACCATTTTACAATCATATTATTTAGTATGCAACTGTTTTGTTATATATGAAGTATGGTTTTAGAGAAAAGAGACACGTATATATCCCGGTGTTGCATGTGAAAGGTCTTTATGATGATTTTGTTCATGACACATTTACAAGATAAAATGGATTTGTCTGTGCGTTAGTGCAGAGTCATAGTGATGATGTTAACCCGCCGCAGCTTTGCACAAAACACGCATCCAAAACAGAAATATGATGTGAGTACTCAAAGCACCTCTATAAATGCACAACTTCATGTTTTGTTAACTCAAGGCTTATATTTTGACAGAGCTATAATCTTTAAACCATGATGGTGACAAACTTTACAAAGACTGTCGATGACAGGGTTGTATGTTTCCTAGTGATACATGTACAAACATGTACAAAGCTCTTAAAGCAAGTAATAGTAAATATCCATGCCTAAATATCTGACACATATATTTTTGGAATTCAACACATTTTATTAGGATAGGAATAGTTAGTTCCTCTTTTGAAATACACCTTTCTGTAAACTATAGACATGCACAAGTGAATTTTCCTAAGTAGCCACCATATGGCTATATGGACCCTGCCTCCATTGAGAAGTTTAGATTTGGGGTTATTTTTCTATTTTTCCCTTAAAGAAGGCTTAAATAATTTTTATACATTCCTTATAGAGACTTTATACAACTAAAATATGAATACAAAACAGATAGGACTACTGTGTACATTACTCTTTCTTCTGATTTTATTGGAGGTAATAAAATTAATATGCATGAATTTTTAAGAGACTCCCCAGTCAGCAGAACTTTGAGACCATGGCATGTGTAGCTATCATTTTGTCTAAACTCCTAATTTCACAGGATGTGAACATGGGAGCTGAATGAAGTGCTCTCTCTGTTCTATTACTTGGGGCTTATTTTCACTGAAAACTGAGAAAGCATTATCAAGAGAGTGAAAACATATTAGAAAAAGGCACCTAAGGACTGGGGCAATTGCCCCACAAATAAAAATAACATTCCTTTACATTATTCTGAAAGTCCACCATGCACTTTACTTTTAATTCAATGGTACGTTTATGGATTTATAAGAATTATCAGTCAAAAACAGTCTGAAACATTTTGATGATTACACTTTAGCAGCCTATTTTCCTCTGGAACATAATAACTTTTAATGTAATTATTTTCACACCACCATAAAATGAAACCAAAATAACAGTATCACAACTCTCTCCAGTATTGCTTTTCTTTTCATTGACCTTTGTTTTAAACAAACCAACAAGTAAAAATGGTGTAGATCCAGATGTAGGCCTTGACTATATCAAGAATCTCATGATTGAAGACAGAGCATTTTGGATGTCTATTAATCTGAAAAATTTATGTATTCAAGTGAACCATTGTGTCAATATGAAAGCTAGTCTCTTTCAAGTCCAGGGCTTTTAAATTAATTCAACTCTGAACTGATTCAATGAAATTTGTATTGTCAATGGCTGATTGCCGCAACTAGAAGTCTTAGAACAAGACAAAATAAAAATAAAGCAACCAAACAAGAAACAAGAAGCTTAGAAGTTTCTACTGTGAGAGTACAGGCCAGTACAGGCCCTTCCTTCCCATCTGTCATGCTCCCGCAGCCCTTCTCACAAGACTTGAGCCAGAGCCTTTGAGAGATACCCTGATATGTATACTTTCATAATTGGAAAAGCATATGTCTTCTCTAACTTGAAGAATTAGCACCTTTAGGAGACTGTTCTTCCTTTATATTTTCTCCAAGAAAAGATAAATTCCTCTTCAGTCAGTTTCCAGTTCTCCGACAGCAACTATGATAAATTAAAAACTGACTTTGCACTTGGTGGGCAACACTAGGACTAGATAGGGAACATCTTGACTGTAGGGTTTTTTTTTTCTTGACAAGATAGTACCATTGATTAACATATTTCTTACTCTAAATTATTTTTTACATATTTTATTTATTTTTATTCTTTGACAGTTAATATATGTATATAATTTATCAGGGTCATTTTAGGCTCCCCCCTTTAACCTATCTCTTTTCCCTCCCATTCCAATTGAACCCTATTGTCTTCTCAACAAGTTTTTTAATTAGATATTTTCTTTATTTACATGTCATATGATTTCTCCTTTCCCAGTTTTCCCTCCAAAAAACAAACAAACAAACAAACAAAAACAACAAGAACAAACCCCTGTTGCCTCCCCCCTCCCCGTGCTTGCCACCCCACCCTCTCCCACTTATTGGCCCTGGCATTCCCATACACTGGGGCACAGATCCTTCACAGGGCCAAGGGCCTCTCCTTCCATTGATGATCAACTTTGCAATCCTCTACTATACACATGCTGCCAGAGCAATCAGTCCCACCATGTGTACTCCTTGGTTGGTGGTTGAGTCCCTGGGAGCTCTGAGGGTACTAGTTAGTTCATATTGTTGTTCGTCCTAAGGGGCTGCAAACCCTTCAGCTCCTTTGGTCCTTTCTCTAACTCCTTCATTGGGGACCCTGTACTCAGTTCAATGGATGGCTGTGAGCCTCTACATCTGTGTTAGTCAGGTACTGTCAGAGTCTCTCAGGAGACACTTATATTAGGCTGGCTTGTCCTTCCTTCAGTCTCTGCTCCATAGTTAGTCTCTGCAACTCTTTCCGTGAGTATTTTGTTCCCTCTTTTAAGAAGGAATGAAATTTGACTGTAGATTTTAAGACAGCTTTTAAAGCAGTCTTTCATAGACCTCATTTATGGTGCAACGAAAAAAAATTGAAAATTTAAATTATTCTAGATGTATAACCAAACCATTAGTTATTCTATTTATTTTAAAAGTTTGCCCAATAAGGCTCCAATTGTAAGCAAAACAATCTTACCCACCTCCTTCCCTCCCTGCCATATCTCTCATCCCCAAATAATGCACAAGTAATAGCCAAAACCACACACACACACACACACACACACACACACACATGCGCGCGCGCGCGCGCGCACTCATATGCTTTCCTGGCAAATGAGGATATAATGTTGGAGATACAGCTGTTGGTGATAGAGCTATTCTCTGAAGATGAATAGCATTGTTTTGTTCTTCCACACACAACTGATATGTGTGCAGGTTTTATTTCTCAGAAAAGGGTCTTTGCTTCCTCAGCACAGTGTAGGATGGGTTGCCTGGAAACATCCACCCCTCTGCCTTGCGCTGAGAAGGGTGTCCAAGCTAAACAGCCTGAAATGTTTCAATAACCTGGGCTATTGAAGGATCCAGAAATATGCTGGTTTCTCAAAGGACAGCTCAAAGCTGCCTGTATGGGGTCATAACAAGTAGGTGGCATTCCCACCTCTCAGATAACAAGTAGGTGGCATTCCCACCTCTCAGAGGATAAGGACTACAAAGACATGAAGAATTAACTCTCAGCCAGGCAGTGGTGGCACACGCCTTTAATTCCAGCACTTGGGAGGCAGAGGCAGGAGAATTTCTGAGTTCAAGACAAGCCTGGTCTATAAAGTGAGTACCAGGACAGCCAGGGCTATACAGAGAAACCCTATCTTGAAAACCAAAAAAAAAAAGAGGAAAAGGAATTAACTCTCTTGAGTCCCAGCTCCTGTCATCTCTGCCATTGGCTTCAAGTGGGTAAGAAAGGAGTTCTAACACCATTGTTTTATGTAATATACATTTGAAAATGTTTTATAATGTACTTAAAGTTAATATCCCAATATTAAAAATATCAACTCATTATAGTTTTCTAAACTATTTTGAAATATTTTTACTTATGCATTTTATGATATAAGTTTGAGTTTACTTTTTTAAAACAGTTCTTATAATTATAATCAATAGCCTTCTACCATGTCCTTTGTGTTTGGACTGATCTGCTCCAATGAAGACACCATATCCTGACCCACCCTAGAGGACCAGTTAAACTCAGAGCAGTTGGTAAGAACCACCACCACCACCACCACCACCACCACCACCACCACCACCCCCACACACACCATCGTCTCAGAGCTGCTGCTGGGAGCCCACTGGATTCAGGACCCGTCACCCACCAAAACCCCCACCCTCCCGAATACCACTCCCCTTCCCTCCCTTCCACCCTTCTGCCTGGTCCTTTCTGCTAGGGCAGAGTCTTAGCTGGTCTGCTGCAGTGAAGACTTTATATCCTGATCCATCCTAGAAAACCTGCTGCACTCAGAGCAGTTGAAGATCCACTGCACTCAGGGCAGTTGGACAATAGCTTGACTGCTCCACTGAAGACTCAACAGTCTGAAGGCCTCCCAGGAGATCTACTGCAGCCAGGGCAACAGATCAGTAACTTCTCTGCCCCTGTGAAGATTCCCAGTTGGAAGGCCCCATAGGTGGTCTGCTACAGCCAAGGATGCAAGCCTACCAGGAGAACTGAAGCTACACAGGGATGAAAGAGGCAGACTCCAGGCAGTCACCCTGAACAACGAACACAAGGAATATCCAGATGGTGAAAGGGAAGTGCAAAACAATAAGCAACAGGAGTCAATATAAGTGGGCATCATCAGAAACTGTGACCCTCCTCCAGCTAAGAGCTGGTTCTTTCAGACCTTGCCTTGCCACAAATAGTCATACCTCTCTCCAACCTCCTGCTGCTAGCCATGCCTCTCTCCAAGTTCCTGTTATGCAGGAACTCCCACCTCCAAAGACTGAAGATTGGCCCACAAGATGCTGACAGACTGAGAGAGGGGTTTTTCTCTACCTACCTGTTTGTAAAAATGAAAGTTCAATAATGATGGAGGACTGAAAACACACCATGTCTCAGTCTCATTTTTTAACCCCTTCCCGCAATCCAGTTCACTTAATTTTTCACAGGTTCCTACTCCCATTCCAGAAGACCCGTTTGTATGTGGCTGCAGGCAGCCACAGAAACCAGTTCTCCCAACACAGTAAGCCCTGAATACAACAAGACATCTGAAAATCAGGAAACTGACCTAAAATCCTATCTCATGAAGATAATATAGTCTGTTAAGGAGGATATCAATAACTCACTGAAGAAAAATACAGGAAAACACAGGTAAACAGGTGAAGGAATTGAATAAAGTTATCCAAGACCTAAAAGCGTAAGTAGAAACAATAAAAAAAAAAAACATAAATGGAGGCCAACCTGGAAATGGAAAACACAGGAAAAAGGTCAGGAATTACAGATGTAAATATCACAAAGAGAATATAAGAGATAGAAGAGAATATCAGGTGTAGAAGATACGGTAGAAGAGATTGACACAACTGTCAAAGAAAATTCAAAACATGAAGAACTCCTAACACCCCATAAATTCAGGATGCAATGAAAAGACTAAATCTATGAATAATCAAAATAGAAGAGAACAAGGGTTCTCAGCTCACATGACCTGAAAATATCTTTAACAAAATCATAGATGAAAATTTCTCCAACCTAAAGAAAGAGATGGCTTAAAGGTATAAGAAGCCCATACAACACAAAATAAATGGGACCAGAAAAGAAAATCCTCTTGTCGTATTATAATCAAAACACTAAACATACAGAACAAAGAAAGAATATTAAAAGCTGGAAAGGAAAAGGGCCAAGTAAAGTACAAAGGTAGACCTATCAGAATTACACCAGATTTCTCAACAGAGATTATGAAAGCCAGAAGAGCCTGGTCAGAGGTCATGAAGACTCTAAGAGAACACAAATGCCAGCCCAGGCTACTATACCCAACAAAACTCTCAATCAACAATAGATGGAGAAAACAAAATGTTCTAGGACAAAACCATATTCAAACAGTGTCTATCTACCAACCCAGCCCTACAGAGGATCCTTGAAGGAAAACTCCAACACAAGAAAGGTACCTGCACCAAAGAAAGGACAAAATATTAAGCACAACAAATCCAAAACCACTAGTACATAAAGCCACCTACAAAAACAAACATATCAGGAACTAACAGTCAACTCTCTTTAATATCTCTCAACATTAATAGACTCAACTAACCTATAAATAAGACAAAAACTAACAGACTGGATACACAAACAAGATTCAGCATTTTTCTGCATACAAGAAACACACCTCAATAACAAAGACAGACAATATCTCTGAATAAAAGGATGGAAAAAGGTCTTCCAAGCAAATGATCTCAGGAAACAAGCAGGAGTTACCTTCCTAATATCCAATAAAATATATTTTGAACCAAAAATTATCAAGCATGATGAAGAAGGAGACTTCATATACATCAAGGGGAAAATCTACTAAGAGAAAGTCTCAATTCTGAACATCTATGCCCCAAATGCAAGAGCACCCACATTAATAAAAGAAACTTTACTAAAGCTCAAAATACACATTGAACCCCACACAAAAATAGTGGGATACTTCAACACTCGACTCTCAACAATGAACAGATCATTGAAACAAAAACTAAACAGAGACACAGTGAAACTAATAGAGGTTATAAACCAAATGGATTTAACAGCTATGTACAGAACATTTCACCCTAAAACAAAAGAATACACCTTCTTCTCAGCACCTCAAAGTATCTTCTCCAAAATCAATCATATAGTTGGTCACAAAACAACCCTCAACAGATACAAGAAGATTGAAATAATAATCATGCATCCTATCAGGTCACCATGGCCTAAGGCTGTCTTCAATAACAGCAAAAATGATATAAACCCTCCAACACATGGAAACTGAACAACTCTTTACTCAGTTGGTCAGGGAACAAATAAAGAAAGGAATTAAAGACTTCCTGAAATTTAATGAAAATGTTGACCCATCATACACAAATTTATGGGACACAATGAATGCAGTGCTAAGAGGAAACTTCATAGCACTAACTGCCCTGGTAAAGAAACCGGAGAGATCTTACACTAACAACCTAACAGCACATCTGAGAGCTTTAGAACGAAAAGAACCAAACTCACCCAAGAGGAGTAGAAGGCAAGAAATAGTCAAACTCAGGGCTAAAATCAACCAAATAGAAACAGAGAAAACAATACAAAGAATTAACAAAAACAAGGGCTGGTTTTTTGTTTTTTGGTTTTTGGTTTTGTTTTTTTTTTTTTGAGAGAACCAACAAGATAGATAAACTCCTAGCCAAACTAGTTAATGGGCCTAGAGGCAGTATCCAAATTAACAAAATCAGAAATGAAAAGTGAGACATAACAACAGAAATGGAGGAAATTCAAAAAATCATCAGATCCTACTATAAAAGTCTAAACTTAACAAAACTGGAAAATCAAGATGAAATGGATAGTTTTCTAGACAGATACAACATACCAAAGTTGAATCAAGAGCAGGTAAACTATCTAAACAGGCCCATATTGCACAAGGAAATAGAAGAAGGCATTAAAAACCTCCCAGCCAAAAAAAAAAAAAAAAAAAAAAAAAAAGCCCAGGACCAGATGGATTTAGTGCAGAATTCTACCAGACCTTCAAAGAAGACCTGATACCCATTTTCCTCAACCTATTCCATAAAGTAAAAACAGAAGGAACAATACCTAACTCGTTCTATGAAGCCACAATTACTCTGATACCTAAACTTCAAAAGAACCCAACTAAAAGAGACTTTCAGACCAAACTTGCTTATGAATATTCATGCAAAAATACTCAATAAAATTCTTGTTAACCAAATCCAAGAATGCATCAAAACCATCATTCACCACAATCAAGTAGGCTTCATCCCAGGGATGCAAGATTGGTTTAATATACAGAAATCCATATACATAATCCACGATATAAACATACTGAAAGAAAAAAAAATCACATGATCATCTCCTTATATTCAGAAAAAGCATTTGACAAAATACAACATCCCTTCATGTTAAAAGTATTGGAGCTATCGGGAATTTAAGGCCTATTCCTAAACATAATAAAAGCAATTTCCTGAAAACCAACAGCCAATATCCAATTAAGTGGAGACACATTTGAAGCAATCCCACTGAAATTGGGGACAAGACAAGGATGACCACTCTCCCCATATCTATTCAATATAGTACTCAAAGTGTTACCTAGAACAATAAGACAACAAAAAGAGACCAAGGGGATACAAATTGGCAAAGAAGAAATGCATATCACTATTTGCAGATGATATGACAATATACATAAGGGACCCCAAAAATTCTACCAGAGAACTTTTCCAGCTGATAAACAACTTCAGCAAAGTGGCCAGATATAAAATTAACTCCAATAAATCAGTAGCCTTCCTTTATAGAGAGGATAAACAGGCTAAGAAAGAAATTAGGGAAACAACTCCCTTCACAATAGCCACAAATAATATATCTTGAGGTAACTCTAACCAAACAAGTGAAAGACCTGTATGGCAATAACTTCAAGTCTCTCAAGAAAGAAATCAAAGAAGATCTCAGAAAATGGAGAGATCTCCCATGCTCATGGATTGGCAGAATTAACATAGTAAAAATGGCCATCCTACCAAAGGCAATCTATAGATTCAGTGCAATCCCCATCAAAATCCCACCACAACTCAAAAAAAAAAAAAAAAAAAAAAAAAAAAAAAAAAAAAAAAAAAAAAAACATGGAAAGAGCAATTCTCAAATTCATCTGAAAAGGCAAAAAACCCAGAATGTTCCTACTAGATCTATTTTGATAGCCAGAAACTGGAAACAACCCAGATGACCCAACACAGAAGAATGGATACAGAAAATGTGGTTCATTTACACAATTGAATACTACTCAGCTATTAATAACAAGGACATCCTGAGTTTTGCAGACAAATGGATGGAACTAGAAAATACCATCCTGAGTGAGGTAACTCAGACCAAAAGGACATATGTACTCACTAGTAAGTGGATATTAGCCAAAATAAAAATAAAAATAATAAAAATAAATGAAGTACAGATTATCCAAGATAGAGACCACAAAACTCAAAAAGGTTAAACAAGCTGAAGTGCCCAAGTAAGAATGCCTCAGTCTCACTTGGGAGAGAGAAGAAAGCTGGTGCCGATAGCCAGGGGGCTAATTATATTTGATGCTAATTCTATTCTCCTGTGAGGAGCTGTGAACAAGGAATGAATCAGCACTCGGGTGATTTCCTGTAAACCTTCTTCCCACCTTAACTGATAAAATAAAGGCGAGAGCTGGTGATTGAGCAGAGAAGGAGGGGAAGGTGGACCTGAAGGTTGGGGAGAGAAGGAGAGAGAGAGAGGAGGACAGAGGAGGAAGTCAAGGAGAGCAGAGCCGAAGCGCGTGGCCTGGAGAAACCCCAAGTTCTAAGGGGTCTCATAGATGGGGAAGATGGTAGTGTAGCGGTAGATCTGCCCAGTCTAGGCGCACAGCAAGTATTCATATTAATTGAGTTGTGTTTTCATTGCTGGGGCAGACTTGGGTTGGAGATTTACTGCAACAAAATGGTGCCCACCGTTTTTGATTTGAACTCAATTAACCTGAGATTAAAAATTCATTGCCCCCAACCCCTGAATGGTGCTTGGGCAGTGATATAGGCTGCAGCACTGTGGATTCAAGGCTGACTGTTTTGAGGGGCCCACAGAGGATGGCCGAGAGGCATCTATGCCTGAGAAAGCCTTTCTGGGTTCACTTCCCCATATCCTTTGCTCGCCACCCTACCTCCCCAACCCCTAAACAGGGACACAGATAATGTGTGTCTTTCTACACTCAGCTCCTCCCTGTGAATAAAGAATAGGGAGACAAAGCTACAAAAGAGCTCCGGACCAGGTAATTCCTTGATATAAAGAGAGAACTATAATCTTTTGGTACTTAAATATGGGAAATTTCACCTGGGGTTCAGAACTAGATAGGAAATATTAGTCACTGGCTCCAAGTAGAGAGAGCAGTAATAATTGCCTGCTATGAACAGCTTTTAACTAATAGAGGTCTGTGGCTCCAGGTAGAGAGCATAACAGGTAGATATTATAATAGGTACTAATTAAATAAATGTTTGTGGCTCCAGGTAGAGTGCACAGCAGATAGATGGTCTAACAGGATGGCTGCTCTAGGCAGAAAGCTTAACAGTTACAGACTATCTGCTTCCTATAGGTAGATATTAGTGGGAGTTTGAATTAATTGCTTTAAAGATGGTACAAAGATATATTGCTCTACTAAGTCTTACAGGATACTCATATTCTGTCTAATATGGGCTCCATGGGAATTTTTGGGTTTAAATCTTGGTTTGACAAGCTGCCTCTTATAAGCAGGTATAGATAAAAGTGTGAATCAATTGTTTTGTTTTGTTTTGTTTGTTTTTCGAGACAGGGTTTATCTGTATATGTAGCCCTGGCTATCCTGGAACTCACTATGTAGACCAGGCTGGCCTTGAACTCAGAAATCTGCCAGCTTCTGCCTCTCAAGTGCTGGGATTAAAGGCATGTGCCCACATTGTCTGGCTGAATCAATTATTCTAAAGATGGTATAATAAAGTCTGCAGAAGACTTATATTCTCTAACATGGACTCCACAGGAATTTTGGGTTAATATCCTGACATTATAAATTAGAAAGTCCTAAGTAAACTAAAATGTGTGTGATTTTGAGTATTGTGGTTGTTTTATTGTTCCTGTGGGTCAGAGGGCAAGCTACAGGTTTTCCTGGTTACTGAATGAAAAATATGCTGATTTGGGGGAAAGGTTTTGTCTTCGTGCTTTTGGAAAAGATGATTAAGGTATTTACACCTTCCAGAGTTATATGGATCAGATTTGATAGAGGGAATCTGAAGAACTAGATTCCAGAGAATCAAGCAAAAAGGTTATCTTGATGATACTAAAAGTTTGTTTTGAGATTTATATATTACAGAATATATAGCCTTGGTGAATTGCATCGTCAGACAAGCTGAACTGACTTGCTTGAACACCAGATGCCTTAGTTTTTCATCCAACTACAGTCAGGACACAGACGTTAGAGACTAATACACCAATGTGTGGCCTTCTTAAGGCCAACCAACTCCCCCATCTTCCTTACCCTTCTCTCTCCCTTCAAAAATATCTCAACACCCATATTCAGCTTGAAGAAATTAGGAAGAGTCACCATCCCAGTTCCCTAGGTTTTAGGGCTGGAGGTGGGTATTATAGATTGTCTTTCTAGGGAATGTAGAAATGGTCATAATTGGAACAGGGAGAATATCTAGAATTGATTGCATAGCCATAATCTTATTTGGTAGAAATCTCTAATTGTTACTAAGCTGAAGTCATAATTTCTTAAATGGTACATCATTTGATGCAAAATCAAAGGTTTTCATTAGTATAAAATTCTTCTATGGATACTAAAATTTTGAAGTGCAGGACTTAGATGCAGTCCTTCTATTGCTGTTATTATAAACAGATCTGAGATGTTTAAGCCTGTGAGTTAAGGCCCAAATAGGAAATTCATGGCTCTGAGGGTTTGTTTTTTTTTTTAGGGTGTTTTCAGTTATTTTAATCAGAAATGGCCGAGAATCATTAACAGAGAACAATCCAGATTACTTACATTGATAGTTGGTTTTCAAAAATGTCAGAAGTCCACAGAATGAGACAATTAATGTTAGTTATTCACTTGTTGAGACAAGTCTGCTCCTGACGGCATTCCTTTTTTCTTGGATTCAAAGAAGAAATTGAGCATCAATTGGAGTTGCTCCAGTTGTGGTGAGAAAGCCATTAGGTAAGAATTGCCTCATTTCGTCTGAGACAAAATACTTTCCAGTAAAAGGACACACTATGCAGAATAGTCAAAGGATAATCTCTGCCAAGACAGGGTAATCAGCACTTCAAAATTCTGCATTACAAAGGTCTGTCAGATGACCCTGGGCCAGAAAACTGAAGATCGATGCTCCAACCTTTTTAAGTACAAGGGACTGTGGTGATCAGTAGTCTCTATAAATTGACTAAGTTTTGGAAGCTATATTTTGGGTTTCTCACATTTTGAGGTAATGTTAGTCATTCTTGGGTTTCTGACAGGGTCGAAGACTGGTAGTCTCAGAGCCAACCAAGCTGCTTGGCATTGAGAAAGATAATATAGATTTGAGAGGATGGTTTTCAGATGGCTTACAATCTAAAGCCAAGACATGAGTAAGGTGTAGAACTATATATAGTCTTTTAAAATAGGAGAGATGACAGCGGTTCTATTTAATTAACAAAGATAATGGACTGGGTGTTAGAACTCTTGTACTTTATAAATTATAAAATGGCAATAGTTGTGTTCAATTATATCTGAGATAAAATAGTCTTTTAATTGGACAGAAAGGGGGAAGTATTGCAGATAGCCTGGGGGCTAATTATATTTGATGTTAATTCCATTCTCCTGTAAGGGGCTTCAAACAAGGAATGCGTCAATACTCAGGTGATTTCCTGTAAACCTCCTTCCCACCTTAATTGATAAAATAAAGGCAAGAGCTGGTGATTGAACAGAGAAGGAGGGGAAGGTGAGGAGAATGTTGGGGAGAAAAGGAATCATGAAGCCTGGAGAAACTGCAAGTTATGAGGGGTCTCATAGATGGGGAAGGTGGCAGTGTAGTGGTAGATCTTCCCAACTTAGGTGCACAGCTTGTATTCCTATTAATTGAATTAATGTGTTTTCATTGTTAGGGCATATTTGGGTTGGAGATTACCGAAACAGAAAACAATCACAGTGGGGAGGGAGGGAGAGACCTGGGAGGGAAAGTGAACTGGAGTGCAGAGTAGGGGGGCTGGGAATCCTGATCTGTTATTGGCTGAGGGAAAAGGACTGAAGCCCTGAGGGCCAGCAGAAAGAATGGAAACAGGCAACCTTGGGAGGTAAGATGTTTGGGGGACCCTCTAGAATGCACCAGAGACCTGGGAGGTGAGAGACTCTCAGGATTCAAAGGGAGGGACCTTACATGAAATGCCTGACAGCTGGGAGAAAGAACTTATAGAGCCCACCTCCAGCAGGAAGACAGGACATCAAGTGAGGGAGAGGGGCCATCCCACAGTCACAACTCTGATCCATAATTGTTCCTGTCTGAAAGAATTACAAGGATGGAAATGGAGAGCAGCCTGAAGAAAAGAAGGTCCAGGGACAGGCCCAAAGTGGGATCCAGCTCAAGGAGAGTCCCAAGGCCTGACACTGTTACTGAGGCTATGGAGAGCTCACAAAAAGGGACCTAGAATGACCGCACCCCGGAAGACCCAACAAGCGGCTGAAAGAGTCAGATGTGGATATTTGCAACCAACCAATGGAAAGAAGCAGCTGACCTCTGTTGTTGAATTAAGGAAGGCTGAAAGAAGCAGAGAAGGGCAACCTTGTAGGAGGAACAGCAGTCTCAATTAATCTGGACCCCTGACATCTCTCAGTCTCTGGACTGCCAAAGAAGCAGCTGATATGAGGCCCCCAACACATATGCAGTAGAGGACTGCTGGGTCCGTGTTCATTCAGAGATGATGCACCTACCCCTCAAGAGACTGGAGGTTTAGAGGTCAGGTAAGGTGGGGGTTTGGGACATCCAGGTGGAGACAGCGGGTGGGGAGGAGGTATGGGATGTGCAAAGTCAGAGGGTGGACGTTGGTGGGGAAATATGGAGTGTAAAAAAATTAATTAATTAATTAATTCAAAATATATACAACTAAACCCAAAATGTTTGTAAATTTAACCTACTGGAAATAGACAAGCCTAATTTAAACAAAATTAAAACTATTTGCATAATCTCCTAAACAGAATATTAAAATAAAAATTTAGATAAAGCAGTTTTACACAAAAATTTCAGAAAAAAAAATAGGTATTACCTAACTGTCAGTCAAGATACAAAAACTGATAGCCCCCTAAAAAGAATTACTTTTTTGTTTTGATTTTGGTTAGCCAACCCAAGGAATACAAGGCTTAACTGCTGCTGATCTATGCAGCATTTTGCTTTTTCTTTGACTGTTGTGTCAATGATTTCTGTGGTATCTTCTGCACCTGAGATTCTCTATTCTATCACTTGAATTCTGTTGTGGATGTCTATGGCTCCTGACTTCTTTCCTAGGATTTCTATCTCCAGAGTTGTCTCTCTTTTTGATTTCTTAATTGTTTCTACTTCCATATTTAGGTCCTGGATGGTTTTATTCAATTCCTTCACCTGTTTGGTTGTGCTTTCCTGTAATTCTTTAAGCGATTTTTGTGTTTCCTCTTTAAAGGATTGTACTTGTTTACTTGTGTTCTCCTGTAATTCTTTAAGGGATTTTTATGTTTCTTCTTTAAGGACTTATACTTGTTTACCTGTGTTCTTCTGTATTTCTTTAAGGGGGTTACTTACGTCCTTCTTAAATTCCTCCATCACCATCATGAGATAAGATTTTAGATCCAAATCTTGCTTTTTCGGTGTTTGGGGATATCCAGGACTTGCTGTGGAAGGAGTACTATGTTCAGCTGATGCCAAGTAGCCTTGGTTTCTCTTAGTAAGATTCTTGAGTTTTCCTTTCGCCATCTGTTGATCTCTGGTGTTAGATGTTCTTCTTGTCTCTGGATGGAGCTTGTTCCTCCTGTAAGCCTCTGGGTCAGCATTTCTGGGAGATCAGCTCTCCTCTGGTAAGTCCCGTGTGCAGAGGGCTGTGGATCAGCCATCCCTCCTGAGTCCTGAGGTCAGAGCATACCCTGGAGACAAGCTCTCTCTTTGCAGGAAGGGTGCAGAGAGGGCTGTGGATCCGCCATCCCTCCTGGTTGTAGAGGGAGGTAGAAAGGATCCTGTCCCAGCCGCCCTGCCACTTCTAAGGCCTGAGCCTCCCTGCTGGTCCCACCTAAGAAAGTCACCGGAGAGAAAATGGTGATCTCACCTCCACTTTGGTTGTTTAATATATGTGTGTTTAGGGTTGACCACTTGGTATCAGATAACCAATTAGCTGGCTCATCCCTAGGGAAGACAGTCTCTCAGCCTTCTTTAATTAATTACCTGGAATTCTTAATCTAACAGTGGAGACTTTGTTGATAGTCCTCATTCATGCCGATGTGTCAACTGGTGTTGTCATTATTCCTAACTGGATTAGGAAAGCATGTTGTTGAGATATCATGAGTGCATCTTCCCTGTCCTATACAGAAGACAGTCAGCAGACATCATTGTCCTATGCCTCCTAACATCTTTTCCCCTCTCTTCCTTGATGTTTCCAGCCATAGGCAATACAAGGCATGAATTCTTGCCTATTAAGTGGCACTTGAGTCCAATTACACAGCATGTGGCCACTAACAAGGTTTCTACTGGACCTTTATGGGTATCTTATTCTGCTGTTCATTGCTGTGTTCCACGGGTTTCACAACTGGGTAAGACATTAATTATTTTTTTCCCTTGGCAGATTGAATAGCATCTTCTGGTATTGTGAGAGCTAGTTCACAGAGAAAACTTCTCCATCAGTTCCATGTAAATTCTTCCAAATCTTATGTCCAAACAGAGTGTGTGTGTGATTCTTCAGCAATTGCAACTTGAAATCATATTCTGGGTTCAAGTGTACCAGCAATAGTCTATATTGCTTTGGGAGTCTGTTAGACTTACTTCCATGACCAACAGTTCAAAATGAGATTTCTCATGCTTGGTGTTTAGGTTTATGTAGGACAAATTCTGGCTTTTGCAGGAAGCATTTTCACCTCTAATGACATGACTTCATTTAAAACACACACACACACACACACACACACACACACACACACACCATTATATGATATCCTCCTAGACATTTGCTAATAAAGGTAATTCACTATGGTAGCTTGAGTGAGAACACATCCCACAAGCTCCTATGTTTGATTGTTTGGTCCAAAGTTAGTTTCATTTTGGTGCTTTCCTATACAGTTTGTTCTGG
>JADRCC010560908.1:0-10390 GCA_019843855.1 Hylomyscus alleni
ACACAAACACACGCGCTTGTGAGGCTGAAACTAAATGAAAGCTGCCTTGAGGCAAACACCAAATTAATTTAGTAACAAATCAAAATTCAGGCCAGGGCAAAGTAAGACAACCCGATCTGATACTCTTTTTTTTTTTTTAAAGTTTTATTTATTTATTATATGTAAGTACACTGTAGCTGTCTTTAGACACTCCAGAAGAGGGCATCAGATCTCATTACAGATGGTTGTGAGCCACCATGTGGTTGCTGGGATTTGAACTCAGGACCTCTGGAAGAGCAGTCAGTGCTCTTAACCGCTGAGCCATCCCCTCCAGTGCCCCCCCCATCTGATACTCTTGAGCTGAGACCATCATGGTAGCTTCCACCATTAGATAAAAGGAGATCCAGGTAAAAGCAATACGTGCCAACAGGTCTATCAGGAAACTTCCAGAAAAGACAGGGAGATCAGTACCTAGAGGATTTGATATCACTGTCTGACTCTTGTATAGATGTCTAGTCACTGTTCTGTTGAAGTAAAAAGATGCCATGACCAAGGTAACTCCCTTTTTTTTTTTTTTTTTGGTTTTTCGAGACGGTTTCTCTGTGCAGCCCTGGATGTCCTGGAACTCACTCTGTAGACCAGGCTGGCCTCGAACTTAAAAATCCACCTGCCTCTGCCTCCTAAATGCTGGGATTAAAGGCACGCACCACCACCGCCCGGCTGGGTAACTCTTATAAAATAATTTATTGTAGGCTTGCTTAGTTTCAGAGATTTAGTCCAATACCATCATGGCAGGGGGCATGGTAGCACACATAGCGAAACTCATCCCCAATGACACACTTCCTTTACTCTTAAAAAAATACACCTCCGGCCGGGCAGTGGTGGCGCGTGCCTTTAATCCCAGCACTTGGGAGGCAGAGGCAGGCGGATTTCTGAGTTCGAGGGCAGCCTGGTCTACAGAGTGAGTTCCAGGACAGCCAGGGCTAGACAGAAAAACCCTGTCTCAAAAAAATACACCTCTTAATCCTTCTCTAATAGTGCCACTCCCCAATTACTAAACATTCAAATATATGAGCTTATGGGGGCCATTCTTAAAACCACATTAGAATTCAAACGCGTATCATCTATATAGTCAAGAAACCTTCAAAAAGCAAGCAAGCAATGGACAGCATTGCCAACTGCAATTGCAAACTTAGGGTCTTCATTACCTAAGTTTAACCAAGTAGGAACTGGCCTCGAACAAAAGGTTAACAACAAGGAAATTTCAAAATATACAAAGGAAACAAGACATAATAGCATGAAACTATACTATAATCCCAGACAAGGCATAATAACATGAACCTATACTATAATACCAGACATGATAGCATGAACCTATACTATAATACCAGACATGATAGCATGAATCTATACTATAATCCTAGACATGATAGAATGAACCTATGCTATAACCCCAGACATGATAGCATGAGCCTATGCTATAACCCCAGACATGATAGCATGAACCTATACTATAATCCCAGACATGATAGCATGAACCTATGCTATAATCCCAGACATGATAGCATGAACCTATACTATAATCCTAGACATGATAGCATGAACCTATGCTATAATCCCAGCGCTGAGAGGCTGAAGAGGAGGGACAAAATTCAAGGGCAGGCTAAAATAGATGATGTCTTTAAACATATATATAAATTTTAAAAAACAACAACAATGAACTAGTGGTCGAGTGTTTATCTCAAATGTATGAAGTTCTAGGTTCATACAAAAGGAGAAACTACTCACAGAATATCAACTCAAACTATTAATAAATATCCAAACTCCCAAAGAACAATCCTATATAGATTTTCTTTGAAAAGAAAAATGAAAAAGGAGGAAGAGAAGAAAAACACACAAAATGATATAAACAAAAAAAGCAAATAAACACAGGCCGTGGTGGAGCACGCCTTTAATCCCAGCACTTGGGAGGCAGAGGCAGGCAGATTTCTGAGTTCGAGGCCAGCCTGGTCTACAGAGTGAGTTCCAGGACAGTCAAGGCTACACAGAGAAACCCTGTTTGGGGTGGGGTGGGGGGAGCAAATAAACAAGTGACAGCAGTAACAACAAAAACCCGTGTGCTATCTATAGCCTGACATCATAGAAATGAATGAAGTGGAGCCGGTGAGGCACCTCAGAAGTAGAGGTGTCTGCTACCAAGCCACATGAGTTTGCCCCCTAGGACCAACTCCAACAAGTTTCTACCTGACATCCACATGTTCCTGTGCTCCCACCACACACACACACACACACACACACACACACACACACACACTAAAATTTTATATTAAAAAAATTATTACAAGCCAGGCAGTGGTGGTGCACATCTTTAATCCCAGCACTTGGGAGGCAGAGACAGGTGGATTTCTAAGTTCAAGGCCAGCCTGGTCTACATAGTAAGTTTCAGGACAGTCAAGGCTACACAGAGAAGCCCTGTGTAAAATAAAATAAAATGAAATGAAACAAAACAAAACAAACCATAAGCAAGCATGCTGTCATCTGAGCTTCAAATGTATTCTCTGTAACAGAACAGGATGCCTTGGGCTTGATCTCTAGCACATAAAAACTCGTCTATAATGACAACTATCTTTAAATAATTCTATTTTAGGTTTTGAAATCAATTTATTAATTTTTATTTCTGGTCACAACTAGCCTGAAATAAATACTCATTTCTAAGAAAAGAATATGTAGGTCAACGGCCAAGATATATTTAGAAAGATATATTTAGAACACTTTTTGAATTTCTACCTTGCTTCAAGCCTGGACCATGCTACACGAGCAACCTCTTTTAATCAAATATAAGCATGGTAAACATCTAGGTTTCTACAAAAGATGAATTCGATTGTAATGTTTTGTTTGGCTGTTGTTTTTTTTTTTTTTTTTTTTTTCCGAGACAGGGTTTCTCTGTGTAGCCCTGGCTGTCCTGGACTCACTCTGTAGACCAGGCTGGCCTCGAACTCAGAAATCCGCCTGCCTCTGCCTCCCAAGTGCTGGGATTAAAGGCGTGAGCCACCACGCCCGGCTGATTGTAATACTTTAAAAGCAAGAGTTGTTGCTGGAGCTCACTTGGTCGGAGTGCTTGCTTAGCACACACAAAGCCCAGGGTTAGAGGCTCAGCACTACATGAACTGGGTATGCTAGAGCATGCCTATAACCCATCTTAAAAATAAGGCTACTCTTCCTTGAGAAGCCCACACTCACCATGCCCTAAGTAGGCACGTCTTCTCTCTCAGTGCTTCTCTTACTTTTAACCCTCTGGGGTAAGAGTTATGCTATGATATCCCTAATAGGGCAAGGTATAGTGGCGCACACCTTCAATCCCAGTACTCCAAGGGCGGAGGTGGCAATGGATCTCTGCTAGTTCCAGGCCAGCCTGGTCTACATATCAAATTCCAGGCCAGCTAGGGCTATAGGAGGCGGGGGGGGGGTAGAAAAAAGAGGAGAAGATTAATTAACCCAACTTTGCTTCAAATCAGTAAGTAAAAGTTTGCTTGTATATTACTGAGGTTTGGAACAAAACCTAATGCATACTAGACAAATGCTCTACCACTGGGCTACATCATCAGCCCCGTTTTAATTTTATTTTGAAGCAAGGTTTGACTCAATTGTTCAGGAGGACCTTCTACTTGCAAGGCCTCTACCTCAGCTTTCCCTAAAGATGGCAAATACATAACCACACTAAGATTTAAACTAAGTCCTTTAAACTAAGTTTTCCTCAACCAAAGACTCCTTTTAAAAAAAAAAAAAAATTAAGCCAAACATACTACCATCTCAGCTTTTGAGAAGCTAAAGTTCAAGGCCAGCCTGAGCTTTAAAACAAGATTCTATCTTAAATAAAAGTCAGAGATTTAGGAGGCAGAGAACAAAGAAATAGTACAAATTCATGGCCAGCCTGGTCTACATATTAACTTCCAGGCTATCCAGGGCTACACAATGAAATCTTGTCTAAACTCTACCCACCCCAAACACACACACACACACACACACACACACACACACACACACACACACACATTGTCATACATAAACACACACACAGTTTTCTTTATTTATTGCTGGGCAGTGGTAGTACACGCCTTTAATCCTAGCACTTGGGAGGTAGAGGCAGGCAGATTTCTAAGTTTGAGGCCAGCCTGGTCTACAGAGTGAGTTCCTGGACAGCCAAGGCTACACAGAGAAACCCTCTCTCAATAAATAAATACATACATACATACATACATACATACATACAAATTAAAAAGTATTTCTTGGAGTCAGGCAGTGGTGGCACATTCCTTTAATCCCAGCACTTGGGAGGCAGAGGCAGGCAGATTTCTGGTTTACAGAGTGAGTTCCAGGACTGCCAGGGCAATACAGAGAAACCCTGTCTCAAAAAAGAAAAAGAAACAAAAAACAATATTTCTTGAAGAAAAGTGTCCTTCGTGAATTCAGGTTGCCTATTAACAAGTCAGAGACTAGATGGCTTAACCAGCAGAGCATGTTTCTCCCAGCCAGGCATAGCAACTAGCAGCCTAGCATCTGGTATCTGGCCATCGTCTGCTTCCTGCCTTGGAGAATGTTCCTCCTCACTGAATCCTCACAGGGTTTAGGGAGAAGCAATCTAATACCTCTGCAATGCCCACAGCCAATGTAGCCTGAACACTCCTCATCTCTTCTAATCTTTCTCTGGCCTCTTTATAAAGGCACTAATCCACTCATTCAGGCAGATCCCTCAGGACCTAATCGCCTTCCAAAAGCCTCACCTTACTAACACCAATGCTGGGAGTAAAGATCTCAACACAGACATTTTTGAAAGACAAAAATTAAGACCACAGCAAAATGCTTTTATTAAATGTTCTAAATAACCCCTCACTCACGGTCTTAATATTTAACACAAATAGGAAACAAGTGTAGCTGAGCATGGTAGAGCATATTCAAGAGGCTGAGACAAGATCTGGGGATGGGGCTCAGTTGGAAGAGGGCTTATGTACATGTGGTGCCCTGGTTTTATCCCAGGATAGACATTGGCATGACAGTACATGCCTACAGAAGCAGAAAGATTAGAACTTAACACCAGCCTGGGCTACAGGAGAGCTTGCCTTAGTACACACACACACATACTTGATGGGGGTGGATAGTGAACCCTGTTGATAAGAATTCTAGGGGCTGTTGAGATGGCTCAGTGGGTAAGAGCACTGACTGCTCTTCCGAAGGTCCTGAGTTCAAATCTCAGCAACCACATGGTGGTTCACAATCACCCATAATGAGATCTGACGCCCTCTTTTGGTGTCAGCTACAGTGTACTTAGGTATAATAATACTAAGTCTTTAAAAAAAAAAAAAAAAAAGATGATAAGAATACTAGTTGCTCTTGCAGAAAATCTAGGTTCAGTCCTTAGCACATACACCAAGCAGCTCTTGATCTCCTGTTACTCCAGTTTAGAGGTTCCCATGTCCTCTCTTGGCCTCCAGAGTACCTACCACAACACAACACAACACACACACACACACATACACACACACAGTGCATATGCAGACAAGCAAACACATAAATAAATAAAAATATATTCTAAAGATATCTCTTTTAAAGTATTGAAACAGAATCTTAAGAACATTCTGGTTTATTATCTCTGAGCACAGATTTTACCAATAAATGTGTTCTTAACAACACAAGGCTTTAGAAATGAATTACTTGGGGCTGAAGAGATGGCTCAGCAGTTAAGAGCACTGATTGCTTTTCCAGAGGTCCTGAGTTCAATTCCCAGCAACCACATGGTGGCTCACAACCATCTGTAAGGGGATGTGAGGTGATCCAATGTACTCTTCTGGTGTGTGTCTGAGGACAGCTACAGTGTATAAATAAAAAAATAAGGAAACCTTAAAAAAAAAAGAATTACTTTTTCAAAAGATCTACAGAATATGCAAACAGCATATAGACGCTTGCCTAGATCTATGGCTCAATTAATACAAACTATTAGTATTAAAAACTATGCCACTTTATAAATGTAAATACTGCTTCTTGATAACTTTCCCTTAAACATAAAACCAACAGTGTATTACCTGATTGGGAAATAAATTCCTTGAATACTTGTAATACTATACTGAAAAAAAAATTGTCAAAGAAAAAAAACAAAAAAAACCTAGGGCTGGCAAGATGGCTCAGCATGTAAGCGCACCTGTTACCAAGCCTGACCATCTAAGTTTGATCCCTGAGCCCACATGGCAGAGGAAAAGAAAGGACTCCTACCCTTGTCCTGACTTCAACACACATTTCTCTAATAGTTGTAATCAAGAACACCCTTCCAAAAAAAAAAAAAAATCCCTAAGAACAAGTTGTGGCCAAATGAGGTAGCACATGCCACATGCCTTTAATCCCAGAACTCAGGAGACAGAGGAAGGAAAATCTCTGAGTTCAAGGCCTGCTTAGTCTACATGGTGAGTTCAGGACAGCTAGAGCTATGTAGAGAAACCCTGTCAAAAAGCAAAAGCAAAACAAACAAACCAACCAACCAAGTTGTGGATATTTAATTATACTTATGTAGTTCCTTTGTCTGAGCTATTTCTACACTTAAAATGTACAATAAGAAGGTTCGCCGGGCGGTGGTGGCACATGCCTTTAATCCCAGCACTTGGGAGAAGCAGAGGCAGGCGAATTTCTGAGTTTGAGGCCAGACTGGTCTACAGAGTGAGTTCCAGGACAGCCAGGGCTACACAGAGAAACCCTGTCTCGAAAAACAAAAACAAAAAAACCCAAGAATGTTGACCTAGTATGGTGGTACATGCTTTTAATCCTAGAAGTTGGGGAAGCATAGGCTGGTGGGTCTCTGTGAACCTGAGAACCTCGATATGTAGGCCAGGTCCTTGACATTACGACCAGGTTAGTCTTTACTACTGGCTCTGCTTAGTCTTTTAATCACAGAAACAGAACAGGAAACATACAGACTGGAAACAAAGACAAACTGTTAACATACAAAGATCAAACTAGAATGAAGCAGGGCTTTCAAACAGTGCTGCTGTGCACCTACTTCCTGCTGTTTGGGGCAACTACTGCCACAAAGAGATTTCATGTATTTCATAAGCTAGGAATGCAATTCAGTGATGATAGAATGCTTGCCTAGGATAAACAAGGTCCTGGGTTCCATCCCTAACACTGGGGGGAAAAAAACCATGTTATTTTATACATCATTAATCAAGTTGGCCCTTCCTGCAGTACTGTGAACAGGGCTCACACCTACAATTCCTACAGGAGGCAGAGGCAGAAGGCTGTGAGTTCAAGGACACCCTGAGCTACAGAGATCATATCTTTAAACAACCAAGGCTTAGGGCTGAAGAGATGGCTCAGTTGTTAAGAGTACTTGCAGAGGACCAGGTTCTGTTGCCAGAACCAAACGGTGGCCCATAGCCCATACTTCCAGTTCCAGGGTACCCCATACCTTCTTCTGACCCCCACTGCACACATACATAAAGCACACACTTATTACATGCAAGCTAAACACTCTTAAATAAATAAATAAATAATCTCCCAGGATGTAGCTCAGTATAAGATTGTTTACCTAGCATGCACAAAGCCCTATGTTTAATCCCTAACATCACATCAAAAAAATTATAGCCATATATAAAAATGTATTAAATGGACAACTGCATTACTAGCCATCGTCTAAGGAAAAGCAACACTTGAGTTATTTAATAATTCAGACTATGGTCACAACAAATATATTGCTTCAGAGAGGATTTTTATAAGACAGAGTTTCATGTAGCCCAGGCTAGCCTTGAACTCCTGATCTTTCTACTTACACCCCCCAAGTACTAGGATTACAGGCACAGGCCACTAAGCCTGGTAACAACAGTACCCTAAGTATCAATGCTCCCAAAAACTTTTGTTTTCCAACAACTTTCAATTATTTGCAAGGATTTTAGGTTAGTTTTTCCACTGAGAAGCTGTAGCACAAATAATGTGAACTCTGCAGGAACCAAAGATTAGGACTGGAACAGAAACACCTACAGACAAGTCCAAAACAGTCCTTTCTCCACAGCAAATTCATCCTTCCTCAACTCTCGGAAGGAAAGGAGAGAGGCCACGCACGCGCGCGCACGCACGCACGCACACACACACACACACACACACACACACACACACGCACACACGCACACACGCACACACGACTCTCAACTGGAAATTAATGGAGCTGGCCAATTACCACCCACAGAGGCTATCATCACAGACAAACAAAACCTGCGCCTTCTGAGGCATTCACTCAACACTAACTATAAAGACTCTTTGCCATCCAAGAAAGAAAAACTGACCAAGAAAGAGTATACAGCACAGAAAAGGGACCAAATCATTCTCGTAACAAAAGACATCAACTCCCAGACATGCATGGGCCTAAAGAACATGCTCACCACCATTACAGGAATAGAACTAACAAATTCAAACTGTGGGAAAATTCCAATTTTTTCATACATGATGTGTAAAGAAAAGAGAGGAACTAGACATTACTAAACCATACAAAAACTGTATTTGGTTCCTGATCTAAATAACCATAAAAGCACATTTATGAAATAATGAAGAACCCTGAACACTCTCACAACTTAAAGACACTTGGAATTATTAACTTTCTTATCCTTCATTATGATTAACAGTTGTTTGGTTTTTCTTTCCTCAACGGTGAAGTTGGCTGGAAAATGAGCGCCAAAGGGTTGGGGCACATAAAAGAAACACTGAATTAATAAAGCTGAACAGAGGGATCAGGAACATGCAGGATCTGACCTACCAAGCACAGAAATATAAACTGCCAGACTGCAACCAGGAAGGCAGCTTTGCATATCTGCCAGCCAGCCTTCTCCACACTGACAGGAGCCCTAGAAACTGGCCAGGAGTGATAACAGCTACTCAAGTCACTTCATGGGGCAGATGCTACCACTTCTAGCATAGTACACCTGGCCCTGCACCAGGACGGGAACACAGTAGCAGCAAGTAGCAGCAAGTTAAGGAAGCTATCAACTGCAAAAAGCACTTCAGTAATGAAAAAAATTTCTAAAGCACTCACTCTAAAGCATCATTAATTTAAGATACAAGTTTTAATTCCTCTAAGACATTTGCTCTTGTCATTCTAGCTTTCTCAGAAGATGATTCAAAACATATGATGGGATTTAGTTAATTAGAGAGAGAGAGAGAGAGAGAGAGAGAGAGAGAGAGAGAGGAAAGAAGGAAGGAGAGATGCTGCCAAAACTATATCTACTATACATACCTTCAGGTTTATAGCAAATTGTTCTTTGGATTGCAGCTGAGAAAAACAGACAACACTTGATGATTAAATGTTAATTTAAGAATGTTTTCGGAGGCTCAGTGGTCAATAGGCTTTTGTAGGGAATTCAGTTCCTGGTACCCATTATCAGGAGCCTCACAACTATCTCCAGCGGACCCAACAACCTCTTGACTCTCTCAGGCATCGGTACTCACATCTCATACTCACATATACATACATTTTAAAAAGTAATCTTTAAAAAATAAAAAATAGGGCTGGCGAGATGGTTCAGTGGGTAAGAGCACTGACTGCTCTTCTGAAGGTCCTGAGTTCAAAACCCAGCAACCACATGGTGTCTCACAACCACCCATAATGAGATCTGACGCCCTCTTCCTGTGCGTCAGTACAGCTACAGTGTACTTATGTATAATAATAAATAAATCTTTGGGCCGGAGTGAGCAGGGACTGAATAAGTGGAGTTGACCAGAGCGAGCAGAGGTCCTAAAAATTCAATTCCCAATAACCACATGAAGGCTCACAACCATCTGTACAGCTACAGTGTAGTCACATACATAAAATAAATCTTTAATAAATAAATAAATAAATAAATAAATAAAGGCATGGTGGTGGTCCTTTAATCCAAGGACTAGGGAAGCTACAAAGCAAGTTCCAGGTCAGCAAAGGCTACACAGTGAGATCCTGCCTCAGAAAAAATAAAAAAAGAATATGCCTGTCACTTAGGCATGCTGGTGTGCAGGTCTATAACTCAGAGCACATGGGAGTGGAGGCAGTATGATCGGGAATTCTAGAGTAGCCTTAGCTAGGCAGTTAGTCTGAGTCCATCTTCTAACATGTTAAACCTAATTTTTAAAAAATTTTTAAAGATTTTATTTATGGCCAGGTGGTGGTGGTACAAGCCTTTAATTCTAGCACTTGAGAGGCAGAGGCAGTCGGATTTCTGAGTTGGAGGCCAGTCTGGTTTACAGAGTGAGTACCAGGACAGCCAGGGCTACACAGAGAAGCCGTCTCGAAAAATCAAAAAAAAAAAAAAATTGTATTTATTTTATGTATGAGCACACCATTGCTCTCTTCAGACATACCAGAAGAGGGCATCAGATCCCATTACAGATGGTTGTGAGCCACCATGTG
>JADRCC010560909.1:0-13285 GCA_019843855.1 Hylomyscus alleni
GCTGATAGCCTTAAGGAGCTTCCACAGTGTCTGTATAATGCTAATGCTTTACTGATTTAGCTTTTGTTCCTTCTAATTTGTGAGTTTAAACCAATGTGCTTTCTGGTATAGAATCACATTTGTTGATTGGCTACAAAAGTTGTGTGATGTTTATTGAGTTTTTATGTGACCTGTAGTTTTGTTGGATTTAATTTGCAAATATTTAGAAGTCAAAATATTGTCTTAGTTTAGTGTATTGTCTTTTTTATTTTATTTTATTTTATTTTTTTTGGATTTTTCGAGACAGGGTTTCTCTGTATAGTCCTGGCTGTCCTGGAGCTCACTGTGTAGACCAGGCTGACCCTCGAACTCAGAAATCCGCCTGCCTCTGCCTTCCAAGTGCTGGGATTAAAGGCGTGCGCCGCCACCACCCGGCTAGTGTATTGTCTTTTTAATGTAGTTCTAGGTAGTTGGGAGACAGGCAGGAGGATCGCTTGAATCCAGAAGTTCTAGGCCACTGTGGATAAAATAGTGAAGATAGCCCCCGTCCTCCCAAAAAAGTGATCGGAAGAAGGGGGAAGAACCCCCTCTGGGTGTTTGATAGGAAAGGAAAGGGTTGTTTTTGGTTTTTCCTAACTCTATTCCATGTAGTGAAACATTTGAAGTTAGTTTTTATACTATAGTCTGCATGGCTTGCCTTTTTAGCCTCATAGTACTGGGATTGCAGGTGTAGCTACCACACCTTGTTTAGGGTGACTCCTTTTAACTTATACAAAGTAATGAGCTCTAAATGGTTAATGTGATTAGCTAGGTAAAGGCCAGGGAACTGCAAAGGGCCCTGATACAGTGGGGTGGAGGGGAGATTGGAGACCCCAATAACACATAAGATATTAAGGTGGAAAGAGAATGCTGAGATGGAAACTAGTAGAATAGGAGATCCTAAAGTGGAGAGAGTGTGGAGTGGGGGAAAGTAGAAACCTGTTGCTGTGTCAGCTTAATTTAAAAAACACAGCACTTCAGAGATAAGTCGGATGATTGGGCCGAGTTCACGCTTGGCTGCACAGTCAGTTCTCCTTGGGTTTGTAGTGAGTTTATCATGTTATTAGGAACAACCACTAAAGTTTTCTGCAGAAACAACATTGTGTTTCTTGACTCTTGGAGAAGGATGGTGCTTGCTTCTGCAACAAGCTGTTTGTGTTTGTTTCCATAAGGGTTTTCTCTTGTCGGTGTATGTTCCTTGGCAAGTTGTTGTCACTTGACACTTCCTGTCTCTAGTTTAAATGGCTAGAGTCCTGGAAAAGAAGTTGAGAGTGAGTGAATAGGGCTAAAATTATGTGCACAAAATTACACTTAGAGCAGTAACTAAAAATTACTCTTGCATTTGGCTTTCAGTGAAATGTAGTAATTCTCAGCATTGTTAGACTTGTGTTTGGCACTGCAGACTCCTGTATTGTGTTCTTCCAGTGGGTCCTGGTTTATTGTCCTTAACTGTTCTGTAGATATCTGTCAGGATACAAATCAGGTTCTCTTCAAATGCTGCCAGGGATCTGAAGAGGTACCCTGCAACAAACCAGTTCCTGTAAGCCTTTCTGAGGATCCCTGCTGCCCACTGCATTTCCAGTTGCCTCCTCAGATGTATAAGCCCGAGCAGGTACTGTCTGTGCCAGACGATCTGGAAGCCGGCCCCATGGATCTGTACTTGAGTGCTGCCGAGCTTCAGCCCACTGAGAGTTTACCACTGGAGTTGAGTGATGTAAGTTAGAGAAGCTCTGCTCTGATTGGCCCTTGAGAGAAGGCCCTGTTCACTAGTGGTGAGAATAGTTAGCAGATTTCAGCCTAGAGGGTGATGTGATTCAAATGCAGTCGAATGTGCCTGTTACTATATCTAGCCTGAGTTGATCCGTGTCTGTCTCCTAAGTGTTAGTGTTAGAGACTCGGACCACCCATGCCTGGCCTCCTGCACTTCTGGGATGTGCTTTGTAGAGCACAATTTAACAGTTCGGAAGTGTATGATACAGTGATTTTTTTTTTTTTAAGGTATTTATATGTAGGCACCTGTCATTACTGAGGATGTTTGTGCCATACTTTCTAATGAGATGAGTACAAAACATGATTCTGTATTTGTTTTGGTAGTTTTTAAACATCCTCTTCTGGTAGATAGGCATTTTTGCTGACCTTTTTTTTTTTTAAAAAGTTTTATTTTTGACAGATTTTATTACAAATTTATTCAGTGTTCAGACTTTATATGGTTCAATTCTAATTTAGTGTTTTGATGTTGTTAAGTATCTGAACATTTCTATCTTTTTTTGCTTGCTAATTGAAACCCAGCTTGTACCACAACCTAAAAAACTGGCATTTGATGCATGTTTTTAAGTGTGTGTGTGTGTGTGTGTGTGTGTGTGTGTGTATGTATGTATGTATGTATGCACCCAATGCATGCCTGGCACCGGGAGTCAGAAGAGGTTAGAACTCCTGGGACTAAAGTTATAGCCAGTTGTGAGCCACCATGTAGATGTTGGGAATTGAACCTGGATCCTCTGCAGGATTAATAAGTGTTTCTATTTACTGAGCCTGCTTGGTTTCTCTTCACAGAGCTATGGGTGTAGAATGACCATTTTTGGGAGGTACTTGATGGAGCAAATGATGTGTAATGTAAATCCCATCTCGAGAAATGGCCTTGTGGGTTTTTCTTTTTGGTTTTGGTTTTTTTTTTGTTTTTTTGTTTTTGTTTTTTCTTTTTCTTTTCCTTCTATTTTTTGGTTTATTGAGACAGGGTTTCTCTGTATAGCCTTGGCTGTCCTGGAACTCACTCTGTAGACCAGGCTGGCCTTGAACTCAGAAATCCGCCTGCCTCTGCCTCCCAAGTGCTGGGATTAAAGGCGTGCACCACCACCACCCTGCAGTGCTGCTGTTTTTTAAGGCATTTTTAAGAAAGGATACATTACGTATCCCAGGCTGATTTTGAACTCTCAGAGATCTGCCTGCCTCTGCTACTTCCAGAGTGCTGGGATTGAAAGTATGTGCTCCCATGCTTGGCTTTAGACTTAATTTTTTTTTTTTTCACGATTCAGTTCTATTTTCTGTGTATCAGTGTTTCGCCTGCATGCATGTATACCATGTCCATGACCTGTTGCCCTAAGAAGTCAAGAGGGGTGTGGGATCCCCTGGAATGGAGTTAAGAGCACCACCTGGGTTCTGGGAGCTTTTAACTGCCGAGTTATTTCTCCAGCTCCCAGTTAAAATATGTTTGGCTTCTTGTTTGATTTATTTTAGATAAGGTCTTGCTCTGTAGACCAGGCTTGCTTCAAACTCGGAGAGATCCACCTGCCTTTTGGTTCCTGAGTGTTGGGATTAAAGTTTTAGACTTTTAAAAACCAAGTTCTTCTCCCATTAATTTTGAAAAGGTTGTGATTTCTTTTCCTGGTGATTGGCACACCAAAATTTTGTAATATGTAATAATTATGTAGAATGGTTTCCTTGTGACATCTTCATATAGGCCTATAATGTACTTTGAAATCTTTTTCCCTGTCAGCCTTTCTTACCGTCCCTTCTCCTTCCCCTCCCTCTGCCTGTTCTGTCATGTGGGACCTTTACATTCTTAGCTACAACTTAAAAGCGTTAACTTGTTGAGATGGTTTGGAACTTAGGTTGCCATCGTTTTTGAACCACTATAGTGACTTGGGCCCTAAATCCATGTTGGTTTCAGAATTACCAAGAATAATGTCTTTGGTCTGCTGACTGCTCAGTATCTCTGGGAATGGCTGACTCATATAGAAAGTTTATAGTTTAGAATATAATGCCCTTTTTTTTTTTTTTTTAAACAGAATACTTGAACTATGTTAAGTTTAAGAATCAGAGGCTTAGCTGGGCCAGGTGGCACAGGCCTTTAATCCCAGCTCCTGGGAGGCTGAAGCAGAGCATCATAAGTTCAAGTCTTGCCTGGGCCACAGGGTGAGTTCCAGGCTAGCCTGGTCAACTTAGTAAGACCCATTTCAAAGTACAGAGTGAAGAAGAGAGGGCTGAGATGTAGCTCAGTATAGAATGTCTGTCTGCTGTGAGAGAGGCCTGACGTCAGGCCTTATTGCTCATGCTAGGGATTAGAGTTAACCATCATATCCTGTCTTTGCCATTCAGAAACATCCAAGTTTCTGTGGTCTGTCCTTTCTCTCCTAGCCTTCCTTTCCTCTCTTTTAGTTGCTTGCTTTGTGAATGTTGGTCAGTCTTGTATTGCAGTGTGTTGTCCAGCAGGGTTTCATGTTACTTTGCCCATAGGCTGATTATTCTTATTGGATGCCTCAGTCAGGAACGTAGATGTTGACTATAAGTAGCCTTAAAGAGAGTATGGTTATGTATTTTGTGTGTGTGTGTGTGTGTATGCGTGTGTATGCTATGGCATGCATCTGAGTTCTTTCCTTCCACTGTGTGACTAAATAGAAGTCATTAGTCTTAACTCACTGAGCCAACCTGCTATCCCTGTATTTCTCTTTATTTTTCCTCTTAAAAGTATTCTTTTACACTTGGTTTGTGTCTGTACATGCATGTGTTATGTGCACATCAGAGGGCAGCTGTGGGAGTCTGTTCTCTCCATCATGTGGATTCTGGGGTTCAAACTCAGTCACACTTATAATGCCTTTGTTCACTGTAGAACATGTATAATAATTTATAGTTCATTGGTATTGATATTCAGTGTGTTGTGTAATCATCGCTAGCATCTTTTTGTTCCACTGGTTTAAACAAATTCTGTACCTGTTAAACCTCTCTTCCCTCCACTCATGGTAGTCTCTGTTTTACTTTATGATTTTTATAGTAGAAATTTGCTTGTTGATTTATATTGTGTTATCAGCTAAGAAAAAGTTTTTACTATTGTTGGATCTTGTTTAATTGATCTAGCATTTTAAGCAAGGGGAGGAGGGACCTGAGAATTTACTTTGAGCTTTGGTGAAAATGGTCAGTTTTAACTTACTGGTTTCCTAGGTACTGCTGATGGACTTTTCTCTTTTTCCCTAGGACTTGGATGTTGTGGGTGATGGCATGCCATGCCCTCCGTCGCCTTTGCTATTTGACCCTTCACTAACTCTTGAAGATCATTCAGTCACAGAAATGGCTGGAGGCCCAGTGGGTATCTTAACAATGACTCTCTGCTAAGTTCCCTCATGTAGTGACCAGGCCAGGCAGGGGTTTTCTGTTAGCTAGCATGAATTCCATGGAGTAGCTCAATCCCCAAACAAAGTGTAAAAGTGCCCAAGATTGGGGTTTTCTCAGTGAATACCATAAAATGGAAATACCCCCTTTTAAAGCTGGAAATACATAATTTTTTGTTGTTGTTGTGGGCTTTCTGTTGCTTTAATAAAATACCACAACCAACCAAAAGCAACTTGAGTAGAAAAGGACTTATTTCTCCCATTACTTGAGGCTGCAGTCCACCACTGAGGGAAGTTGACTGGGAAGCTGGAAGCAGGAGCTGATCCAGAGCACAAACAACTGCTGCTGCTCTTGATGGCCTGTCGTGTACTAGTTTTCCAGATGAGCCATAGAACTCCTAATGGTTCTTAATCCTCAAGAAGAGGGCATGCATTTGAGTGAAAGGTGGTAGATAAATCGTCTCTTTTAAGGGAGAGTTCATCACTCCAGTTAATATTATAGAATAAAGGCAAGGTAGGTTACTGATGGCTCTTACTGAAGACTAACAGTTATACTGTAGCTGTTGGTTTCAAGCAGACGCCTAAAGAACTGTCTTCCTGCAGTTTATTAGCTATTCTGGACTTCAGTAGAGAATGACTGTTTCATTTGGAAGAAACAACCCCTTGCTCTCTCTGGTTTTATAGCCTCGGTAATAATTCCGATTCTTGGGAACAGCAGAGTACAGCCTAATTACTTTATTTCTCTGGTCTTGTTCTTTAGCTACTGTAAATGGGTATTGATGTCAGAGTCATGTGTCAGGCCCATTGAAGGAGTCTCTAACCAAAGTGCCTTTACTTCTTTTAATAGGGACAGGTGCAGGTGGCTGGGGATGGGTGCAGATCCCAGGGACCTCGGAATGTAGAGAAGGCCTGTGCACCATCCCCTCAGCGTGGACTGGCTACTGCAAATGGAAAGCCAGAACCCACTTCTATCAGTTGACAGTCCATTCCGGGAATTGTTTGCCTTTGGATTTGAACTTTCCATTCTTCAGACAAGTGTATCTCTGATCATCTCTCCCTGAAAAGAGACAACCCAGACCACACTGTTTCCTTCGGGGCTTTAGAGTGCTATAGACAAACATAATCCAAGTTTGTGCAGAATGGATATTTAGTATTTAAATTTTGGAATTTTTTTTTTTGCAAGGAAGAGCATGAGGTGATTCCCTGCCTTTGGGATGCGGTGCATATTGGAGACTGCCTGGGAAAGAGACATTTCTGTAATGGGACTTCCTAAGCCATGGACAGAAATCAGTATAGATATCTAGGTCAAGAACGGTGCTCTTCAGGTGTTGGCTCTTAGTGTCTGACTAGCTGTATCTAAAGGCCTGTATTTTAAGCCTTTTCTCTGCTCCACATAATTGGGCAATATAAACCCCTTCTCCTAGTGAACTGTGACTGAGAAAAGCAGCTCACAGGTCTGGGCTTTCCTGAATTATTCTTGCTTTTAACTTATGTAAATTCTGTGGTGGCTCCTCCATGTAAGATATAGTGAAATTACTGTATATAGTTTCTATTAAATGTTATGAACATGTAATCTGAATTGATTGTGTTTTCATTGTATTTGAGAGTGTCTGTATTGGGGGCCATCTGATGGGCAAGGTGGCACTCTGGAGAAGCTGGTGACAGAGGTGGTGCTTGGTACCTAGTTCCCAGGGCCAGATAAGCTTGTGTTCGTTGGAGAGCTAGGAGTTAATTCAGTAGGGGGCTCCAGACCTGGAGCTTAAAGCTGGTTTCTAGGGGAACATTAGACAAATGACGAGCTACTCATCCTGAATAACAGTTCACAGAAAGAAGCTAATAAAACTATTGGTACTGTGTGAGCTGTACATTTCTCCCTGCAAGGAAGTAGACTAGATCATTCGCTTAGCCCAGACCCCTTCCAGATGTCTGGTGTTCTAATCTCTTCTGTTGCTTATGACTGAGACTTAAGGTTCCAGAGGGGTTATGGAGCATTGTGGCAGGATCAGGACGCTGTGAGCTCACAGACAGCAAATGAAGTCCAACCCCAGTGATAACAACTTCCTGCAGCACTTCTACGTCACCTAGATATCCCAAAACTGCCACCAACTGGGCACCTAGTGCCAGAGACTGGTGGGCATTTCTAATTCAAATAATCCCATTGGGGTTGGCCAGTGGAAAGCCCAAAAGCCCAGTACTGGACCAGATTGTTAGAAGGGGAGCTGTTCAAACAGCACTGAGGGCAGGCCAGAGTGCCTCTGTTGGTTAGGGCCAGGTCAAGCTATAATCCCCCCACTGCTGAGACACATGGAGGCCCCGCAGCAGTACCCCAGTGGGAAGTTGGATGGCTCGTGAGAAATGTACATTATGGCAGCTTAGGTGGGATAGTGGCTCCTATTTATGCTGCTGTACACAATGTTGTCTTTTTGATGGAGTTGGTACAAGTGCTGAGGGATTTGTGCTGTTTTGGATTTTGCTAACATTTCTTCTCTGAATCCCCTTAGCTGCCCAAGAAATCAGGAAGTAAGTGAAACTTAAGAGATCTCAGCAAGTTCCTGAAGCCTACAAGGTTCACAAGTCCCACCTTCCCTAAATTATATAAGCAGTAGTTAACTTCTGGGGAGAGGAGACTCTAAAACCAGCAAACTGCAAACTAGCTCTCATCAAGTTTATGGGGAGTTTCAGGGCTGTAACTTTTGTGGGTTATCACCACTTTGGGAAGATGAACCTGTTTTCAGTGACGTATCTGTCTTCAGGTCATCCATACTCCTGTAAATAAACCAATAAACCCAGCAGTTCACTGAACTACTTGGATGGAATCATTTCTTTGGTGTGTTGTGTCATCCAGTTGTCTCTAGGAAATGCAATGTGGCTGCAGTGGCCACCCTTGGCCACAAGAGGGAGCTAGGGAGACGTGCGCAAATCTTCAGTGCTGATTTCCAGCCAACCTGTAAGGTTGGGGAAATCAGCCTGAACCAGGAAAAGTAGGAGGAATATGAGACTGGTGAGAGTAGGGGTAAGATGGAAAGAGAAAACGATGGAAATGAAGCAGAATGGAAGGCTAAAGAAAGAGGGAACAGAGCCTAAGATAAGTGGTGCACTGGAAAGGAACTAAGGCCCTGGAGACCTAAGTCCTACTCAGGGCCCTTAAGTAATTAAGAAAACGCCGGGGGTGGGGTGGGGTGGTGGTGGTGGTGGTGGTGGTGGCGGCTTACGCCTTTAGTCCCAGCACTTGGGAGGCAGAGGCAGGCAGATTTCTGAGTTCGAAGCCAGCCTGGTCTACAGAGTGAGTTCCAGGACAGCCAGGGCTACACAGAGAAACCCTGTCTCAAAACAAAAACAAAAACAACAACAACAAAAAAAACCAACAAAAAAAAAAAAAACCAAAGTAATTTAGAAAACAAGACAGGGAAGCCCTTTGGTAGCATACCTTCTCTTCAAGGGCTTGTTTCATTGTAATAACATGGTGTTTAGAAGCCCTCAGCGGCTACAAAGTAGCTGCAACATTCTCAGATGTAGCTTGCTGTGAATTAGCATTTACTTCAATAAGCTTCCTCAGGATAGCAGAAGGCCTCTTGTATCGCTCATTCCTACTGTGCACAGGCAAGGACTCGTTTTAAGCTCCCTGTAATTTATAATTTCTGTTCTGCATTAGCAAGGCTGTAGCTCAGGTCTGTCTAAGCCCCACTTGATACTTAGTTACCCGTGTGAGAAAAGACCTCACCCACAAAATACACAAATAAATCCTATACAGTTTTACAAATTACTTTTATTTCCCTTCCTCCTCCTCCCTGCCATCCCCCAGCACCTTTCCTCTTGATGGAGTCTCAACATGCAGCCTTGGCTGTCCTGGAACTCACTCTGTAGACCGGGCTGGCCTTGAACACAGAAATTCCACCTGCCTCTGCCTCCCAAGTGCTGGGATTAAAGGCATGCGCCACCACTTCCTGGCAAATTTTTTTTTCTTTTAAAATAAGTTAGTTTGTTGGGCCTATGGAGTGGCCTAGCAGTTAAGAGCACAGGCTGCTCTTCCAGAGAACCCAGGTTTGATTCCCAGCACCCACATGGTGGCTCATACCTGTTCCAGAGCACCTGAAACCCTCTTCTAGTCTCCAAGGGCACTAGACATGTGCCAGGTGCACAAATATATATACACAAGCATAACAGTCATAAACTAAAAAAACAACATTAAAAAAAAGTTAGCTTGCAATCTGGGTATGGTGATGCATGCCTTTAACTCCAGCACTCAGGAGGCAGGGGCAGGCAGATCTCTGGGAGTACAAGGCCAGCTTCATCTGGCTTCAGTTGGCTCTAACCTTCCTTTATATTTTCTTTATTTTTCCCTTCGTCTGTCAGCCTTCCTAGAGCAGAGCAAGGCCATTTGCATCTGCAGCAGTGTTCTTTCTTCCACACCTGTTTCTTTCGATCTCCCTTGATTCTCTGAGGTGATAGTCAAAATAAGGCTGAAGCAGTGTAGTCTGTAAACAGAAAATCCTCATCTGTTCCCGTTCTACATCCCAAGTCATAGACTTAAAGACCTGTTAAGTTTCTTAGTGGCTCTGTGGTTAAGAGCACTGACTGCTCTTCCAGAGGTCCTGAGTTCAATTCCCAGCACCCACATGGTGGCTCACAACCATCTGTAATGGGATCCGATACCCCCTTCTGGTGAAGAGAGCAGTAGTGTTCTCATATACATGAATAAATAAATATTTTTAAAATGTTAATTAGTAAGCCGGAAGCATAGGCTGGGCAGATCGCCATCCACTCTAACCCTCTATTCCTCACCCACTTGGTCCTTTTTCTTCTGTCTGAGCCTCACCCTGGCTTGCTCTGTTCCCTGTGTGTCCTCCTGGTAAATCCCTTGGTGACCTGCTAATCACAACTTCTCCTGGATCCTGTGCCTCCTGGCCACATCTTGGTCCATGTGGTCTCTCTAACCTCTTCTCCTTCCCTCTCCCTGGGACCCCTGTCTGGGATTGGAATTTCTGCCTTCCTATCTCCCCTGCCCAGTCATGGACTGATCAGCTCTTTACTATCCAATCAATGGGGGAGCGACCTGTAACAGCATCGATCCTGGAGATGTTCAGTGTTGTGACAATGCTGGTGTCTGCACTGTAACTGATATTCTGTATTGCAAGATACGTCATCACATTGTAAACCCAAGACTGTGTTACTTACTGGGGGAAAGAAATCCGGTTTCTAGTTGTGGTGTGGCCCCGACCTTAGCGTACACCTTTAATCCCTCTGGCTGGAATACAGACAGGCCCTTAGCACACACCTTTTATCCCAAACGATGAAGGTAAAGTTTGTTTGTAGAAGGAAGCACCAGTGTTTGAAAGTGATGTTTAATTCAGTTGCAGACAGAGTGAAAACTTGAGAGATTTGACAGAATAAGATATACCCAACTCTCACGAGGAGAGAGAGGCAAGGGAAGCTGCTTAAGAGAAATGTGCAGAGAAAGCAAAAAAATAGGAGGCCATTTTCCTGGAAGAGTTTTACAGAGACAGGTCATGGAGAGAGAACAAGCTAGACACAGGTGAAGACAGAACGAGTCAGAGAATGAAAAGAAGCCAGAAGATTAGAACAGATCGCCAGAGTTAGTTTGAGGCCAAGCAGAGCAAAAAGTCAGATGTGGAGAGAAGCCGACTGAATCAGTCAGCTTGGAGAGGGGTCCGAGCCAGAGCAGCTGAGGTGAACCAACCAGCCAGAGCTCAGATGGAAGAAGAAAGGGGGAGCTTATATTCAGCAGAAAGTCTCAGAGACTGACATGTCCTAGGCCTAGATAAGATTATATAGAAGCTAAAAGCTTCCAGGACTAGGCCTAGGTTAGCAAACAGTCAGAAAGTTTCCAAGACAACAATTACTACAGGAGAATAAAAATTAATATCTCTGGGCACAGAAGTCAGCATCTGGATATACCGTGCGCAAGGCCAAGCCCCCAACAAAGGAGCCTGTGTTAGTGACTTGTACATCACTGTGGCAAAAGCAGCTGTCCGAGCAGCCTAAGGGAGGAAGGACCTGTCTTGGCTCACAGTCTTAGAGATGTCAGCAGAGATGTGTAGAATCAGAGCAGCTCACATCGTGGTGTCCAGGGACCAGACAAAGGGACGCATAGGAGGGACGCAGGGCAAGATATAGCCCTAAGTGTCCACGCCGAGTAGGCCCCATCTCCCAACTGTGTCATAATACTATGACTCCATCTTTTGGTCAGAGATGATCTGTTAATTTGGTTAGAATCCTTGTGATCTAATCATATCTAGAAATGTCTTTAGATGACACCTCCCGGCATAATCTCTTAGCTTTTTCTCAAGACAGTCAAGTGACAAGATCAACCACTTCTGAGCTGGAGAGATGGCTTAGTGGTTAAAAGCCCTTTATTGCTTTTTCCAGAGGACCTGGGTTCAGTTCCCACATGACCTACAACTGTCTGTAACCTCAGTTCTAGTGAGAGGCCAAATCTTGTAAGTTAAGACTCCATTTTAGAGAACCTGACCTAAGTTTGAACTCAGGTAAACTAACAGGCTGGTACCTAGCATTAGTTTCCAAGTTGCCCCCCAACAGAACCCGAGCCTAGCTGCAGTCTCTAGGCTAATCCCCAACAAGACCAGTGACTCCAGGTTACACCTTCAACAAGACCAGTGACTCCAGATTACACCCTCAACAAGACCAGTGACTCCAGGTTACACCCTCAACAAGACCAGTGTCTCCAGGTTACACCTTCAACAAGACCAGTGACTCCAGGTTACACCTTCAACAAGACCAGTGTCTCCAGGTTACACCTTCAACAAGCCCAGTGTCTCCAGGTTACACCTTCAACAAGCCCAGTGTCTCCAGGTTACATCTTCAACAAGCCCAGTGTCTCCAGGTTACATCTTCAACAAGCCCAGTGTCTCCAGGTTACACCTTCAACAAGACAAGCCTTTCCAGGTTATTATCCCAACACACCTGCATCCCAGGTTACAAGCCCACCCCTTGCCTAACGACCACCAATGCAGAGGGGAGCAGAAATTAAGTTTATGATCTGACTCCCAGCACCAGCCAATTATGTTAAAGGCCACAATAGCTTTCCAATTAGATGCTTGCACACCGTACTCCCTGCTTGCTGCTTACTATAAAGCCTTGCCCTGATAGACATTCGGGGCTGCCCCAGCATCCTGCATGATGGTAGTGCATTGGGTGGGGGTAGGGGGGCAAGCTAGCTCGAATAGAATGAAGACCCTGCTGTGAGTTACATCAGATTGGCTCCTGTTTTTTGGGGAGGAGAGATCACTAACACCTTTCCTGGCACTACACTAGGGGGCCCGGTGCCCTCTTCTCACCTCTGAGATCACCAGGCATGGTGCACAGACACATCTGAAGGTGAAGCACCTATACTCATACAATTTAAAAAAATAATAAAAATAAAAAAATTAATGATTATAAGTCCCTTTGGGTGTGTTGAGGATCCTGTAGCCCAGTGGTTATCAACCTTGGGGGTGGGCCAAACAATCCTTTCACTGGGGCCACATATCAGAAATCAATACCCTGCATATCGAATATTTACGTTGTTATTATTATTATTAGATGTTACATTACATCAGATTCATAACAGTAGCAAAATTACGGTTATGAAGTAGCAACAAGATAATTCTATGGTTGGGGGTCACTGCACATAAGGAAGCGTATTAAAGGGTCGCGGCATTAGGAAGGCAGAGATCACGGCTGCAGCTGTTTTTGAGACTCTGGTCTTGCTGTGTGTAACCCTGCTGCTCTGGGGCTTGTCATGTGACCCCGGTGATCCCTAAGCTTACATTTGTCTTCTCGCCTTGACTTCTTGAGCCCTGGCATGAATTGCATCTCTGTTTCCTCTTGGTGGGAAGTCTAGGTTTCCATTCCTCTTTCGAAACAGCCCTTCTGTTATGGCTATGTCTTCAAAATTTCCATCTACATATTTTTAACACTTAGAAAATTCCAAGAACCTGGACAGAGCGGCTGGGCTCTGAGCCCTGTGCTTGCTGCCAAGGCTGCCGATGGAATTCGGAGGGTGGTGACAGTGACCACACCATCTGTCTCCAGCCTCGTCTCCTCCTGACCTTCTGCATTTCATAAATGTGACTAAGCCCCTTGTGCGTCATCCTTTTTGCCCACACCCTCTCGGCTTTAAACAGTAACAACAGCAGAATGGCACC
>JADRCC010560916.1:0-10813 GCA_019843855.1 Hylomyscus alleni
GTCCCATGGGCCTCATTTCCTAGAAGACTTGTAGGCTAAGCACATTTGCTGTGTTTAACAGGTGTTATGCATTTTGCTGCTGTACTGGTCCTCTCGGGTCAGAATACCTGTCTTTGTCTCTACATCTCCCACTCTCTCCTCTTTGAGTGTCTGCCTTTAAGTCTCTAGTGCCTTACCACATTCTTTATCCTAGAAGATGGCTAGTGTTGGCTTATCTGGAACTTAACAAGGCACCAGTGGAGTCCTTTTGAGGGCTGGTTATTTTCTTCTGCCTGAAAAGACTCAGGTCGAACCCAGCTATACCACTTCTGGGCATATACCCAAAAGATTCTCCAACGTATAACAAGGACACATGCTCCACTATGTTCATAGCAGCCTTATTTATAATAGCCAGAAACTAGAAAGAACCCAGATGTCCCTCAACAGAGGAATGGATACAGAAAATGTGGTACATTTACACAATGGAGTACTACTCAGCTATTAAAAACAATGACTTCACGAAATTCTTAAGCAAATGGATGGAACTAGAAAATATCATCCTGAGTGAGGTAACCCAGTCACAAAAGAACACACAAGATATGTACTCACTGATAAGTGAATATTAGCCCAGAAGCTTAGAATACCCAAGATGCAATTCACAGACCACATGAAGCTCAAGAAGAAGGAAGACCAAAGTGTGGGTGCTTCGGTCCTTTTTAGACGGGAACAAAATACTCACAGGAGCAAATATGGAGACAAAGTGTAGAGCAGAGACTGAAGGAAAGGCCACCCAGAGACTGTCCCACCTGGGGATTCATCCCACATCTAGTCACCAAACCCCAACACTATTGTGGATGCCAGTAAGTGCATGCTGACAGGAGCCTGATATAGCTGTCTCCTGTGAGGCCCTGCCAGAGTCTTACAAATACAGAGGTGGGCCGGGCGGTGGTGGTGCATGCCTTTAATCCCAGCACTTGGGAGGCAGAGGCAGGTGGATTTCTGAGTTTGAGGCCAGCCTGGTCTACATACAGAGTGAGTTCCAGGACAGCCAGGGCTACTCAGAGAAACCCTGTCCTGAAAAACCAAAAAGAAAAAAAAAAAAATACAGAGGCAGCTGGCCACTGGACTGAGCGCAGGGTCTCCAGTGAAGGAATTAGAGAAATAACTGAAGGAACTGAACCCATAGGAAGAACAACAATATCAACCAACCAGACCCCCCAAAGCTCCCAGGGACTAAGCCACCAACCAAGGAGTACACTTGGCTCCAGCTTCCTATGTTGCAGAGGATGGCCTTGTCAGGCATCAATGTGAGGAGAAATCCTTGGTCCTATGAAGGCTTGATAGATGCCCCAGTGTAGGGGAATCAAGGGCAGGGAGGTGGGAGTGGTGGGTGGGTAGAAGAACACCCTCATAGAAGCAGGGGGAAGGTGGTGAGATAGAGGTCTCTGGGAGGGGGGATTGGGAAAGGGGATAACATTTGAAATGTAAATAAAGAAAATATCCAATTTTAAAAAAGAAAGAAAGAAAATATTCAAAAAGAAAGAGAGAAAGAAAGAAAGAGAGAAAGAAAGAGAAAGAAAGAAACCTAAATATACCAACTAAAAAAAAGAAAAACAGAAAAGCCCCAGGTCCTGGCTTACATATAGCCTTAGCTTCATAGAAGTAAGCTCTTGTGTCCTTTTCCTAAAATCCAGTGTCCTCAAGCAGATGTAGGTATATGTGAAAATACTTATGTAGGTGGTGAAGGCTTATTGAAGCAATCACGTCGCAAGAACATAATTGATCTTCATATATCTGAGGCTGATTGTTAAACTATGTTTGAAGTAGGAAGTTTTAAATTTAAATGCCTTATTCCTGCAGGGCTTCTTACAGTTGATCCAAATAAAAGGCTGAAAATGTCTGGCTTGAGATACAATGAATGGCTTCAGGATGGTAGTCAGCTGTCCTCCAATCCTCTGATGACTCCAGACATTCTGGGATCGTCAGGAGCGGCTGTGCACACCTGTGTGAAAGCAACCTTTCATGTAAGGCCCTGCTCTGTGTGTGAGTGTGGTTTAAAAGGACTCCTAACCATTTGTCCTCATTGGGTAGCTTTGGAAACAGTCTCCATAAATACATTTAAAACAACTGTACACTTTAAGTTTTAGGTGTGTTTTTATAAACTGCTTCGTGTTGTGAACATATTATGAACAGAAAGCACATGGCGGGTCGGAGTTACTGCTAACTTACAAAACACTAGCCATTTAGAAGTAATTTCTGGAGGAGGACAGTCATCTGATATTTGAACGTTTGAAAATTCAGGCATATGTAAGAACCCTCTCAAAAGAAAAATCATTTCCTGCCAGGCGGGGGTGGCGCATGCCTTTAATCCCAGCACTTGGGAGGCAGAGGCAGGCGGATTTCTGAGTTCGAGGCCAGCCTGGTCTACAGAGTGAGTTCCAGGACAGCCAGGGCTACACAGAGAAACCCTGTCTCAAAAAAAAAAAAAAAAAAAATCATTTCCTAGGAAAAGTATACAACAGAACATTGGGAATTAAGGCCTGGGTGAAAGTCCACTATTTAGCACCATTAGTGCTCAGCAGAGAAGAAAGGACGTGAAGTAGATGAGTTGTCCCAAACAGAGGCAAATGAGTTCACAGAATTAGTGCAAGATGAGTTGAAAGAGGCATAAGGAATGTGAAGGGATTATCCTGGGGAAGGAGAAGAAATAGCACTTCTGTCTCAGAAGAGGGTCTGATAAATGTGCAGTGTGAAGGAATGGAGAGAATGGCTTCAGGAATCCAGTTCTCCTCAGGGGCATGTGATGTGAGGTGGTCAGGCATCTTCACTGTGACACTTTCTGATGACAGTCATTCAGGAGAGAGTTGCGTGTGGCATCACACCTGTAATCTCAGCACCTGAGAGGTAGAGGCAGGAGAATCAGCCCCAGGTCATCCTTGGCTACTTACAAGTCTGAGGTTAGCCTGGGCTAGTTGAGGCACATCTCAATAATTAGCATAAAACAGGAGCTGGAGAGATGACTCAGTAATTAATAGCACTGCTTGCTCTTGGAGTGAACCTGAGTTAAATTCCCAGCACTTGTATGGTAGTTGACAGTGGTGAATAATTTTTCTCCAGTTTCAGGGGATCTAATTCCCTCTTCTGGCCTCTGCAGACACAGACACATATGCAGGCAAACACCTCCTCATATAAAATAAAATACTTTAATTAACACAAGAAAAGCAACAAAGAGAAGTAATGATGGCTCTGAGGCAGCTCAGCTGGTACAGTTCACATGGTCTCTTGGTGTCCCAGCACTTGCCTGCCATGTGCCTGGCCCTTCTTCACACTGGCACCAGACAACTTTGTCCCTGTCTTGAGAGTTGGATGGAAACATTTGTTCCAGAGTTTTGTTTCAAGAGCAACTTAGAACTGTGGTTGCCAGAAAAACTGCTTCTGCTTCAAGTCAAAACTCCTAGAGAATCTTGAGTGCTGTAACCCTCATGTCCTCCATCCCACCCTTTTCTCCGCAGGCCTTTAACAAATATAAGAGAGAAGGGTTTTGCCTTCAGAATGTAGATAAGGCCCCTTTGGCCAAGAGGAGGAAAATGAAGAGGACCAGCACCAGCACAGAGACTCGCAGCAGCTCCAGTGAGAGCTCCCGCTCCTCCTCCTCCCATTCCCATGGCAAGACAACGCCTACCAAGACGCTGCAGCCCAGCAACCCCGCAGAAGGCAGTAACCCAGACACCCTCTTCCAGTTCTCAGACTGAGTGCTGTGGGAATGGCAGGCTTCCTCGCTGGCCCTTGCCCCTCAGCTCCCTCAGCATGTGCCTGAGGTATGCTCTCTGCTTTAACAGATGTGTCCCGTGTCCCGCTGTTCTCATCAGAATCTGCCTCGTAATGAATATTTTTCGGGGAAACCTGTTCGGTTATCCTTGTCCAAAAGCACTGGACAGCCAGCATTACTGTGAATAGAGGACACGTGATAGATACGTTTTAGCAGACCACCACATGCCAGCTCAAGATTCTTCTTGAAACAGCAAAGGTTTCTGTAACTGTAATGGCTGGTTAGCTAAGTCACAGATTTTCCCATGTCTGCCAGGAAGACTTGAAGACTTCTGCCATGCCTGGTGGACAAGGACAATTTTTAAGAGACTTGCACCTTCTGGCTAGTGATTTACAAGAGAAAAAGGTCTGCTTTCAAAACAGATGCGATAATGAATTTTATGTGTGACTTGTTTCTTAAAATGGAATTTAACTTATTGTTTTTATTTTATGGTCATATATGCTGATAATCTGCTATTATTAATCATTTTCTAAAAAGTGAAAAAGTATTTAAGAACTTGAGGTCCTTCGCTTTGCACCTGGGACCCGAGATGCATGCTAAGCCGTGTTGGTTCTTAAGTTTGCACTGCTCTTTCCTGGCAGGTTGTTTTAATGGTTATTGCAGGAATTAAGGTACGTGTCTCTTGGTTTTATGTAATATGGCACTTTATAAAATAGTATGAGTATTGCAGTCTGTCTTAGGAGGTGCACTGTGTAAAGCATATGTACTGTATTTTACCGTTCTTCTTATTATCTACTTTAATTTGTCCTCACATCTCTCTTCTGCTTTCTATGCAGGATGTAGAAAGGGACATGTTGTCTAATGACTCATTAGCCACTTTTGCACCAATCTGAGGAAAAGCAAAGGGACTTCTCCTCAGCACTGTGCTTCACATCTGTACACTGTGTTGCACTGCAGTGAGCCACTCCTCCTGTAGGCATATCTTATGTACATAATATTTTAGAACCATAACCTATACTTGTTTTGAAATGTTTCTGTTAAATTTTAAATCCACAAAACATTTTATAAACTTATGCAGAGCACTTTTATTGCTCAAAAGTTCTGAATTCATACAGACAACAAGTGCTATGCCATGAAGATATTTCATTGAAAGACTGCTGCATTTTAAAGTACAAACTAATTAATTCCCTATGCAAAGAAAAGAAGTCATAGGATTTGTATGTTTTTTTTCTTTAAAGCCATTACATGGAATGTCAGGACTGAGCAAAATGATCTCACTATGTTTACAAGAACTGTGCTTAAAAGGCTGCTGTCCCACATGTTTATCTGACAGCTGTGTTAATGATAACCTCAGTAGCATTAGTTTGGAATTTGGACACGATACCTATTTATCTCTTTCTTAATAACAGCATTAATTTCAATCAGTGATGAATACTAAAATAACTGCATTCTGTGTAATGGTAATATATTTATTACTAAGTCATGTACATATTAATAGTATAGGCAACAAAATGGCAAATATTAAAATATTTTCAAAATATTATATTATCCTGTTCACTTTTTGTTCACAGTAATTACTGGGGATATTTTTTGATACTCTGACTGGTCAAATGGCTATATAATTCTCATTGATTCAATAAAAATTTTCTACTCCTAGCTTTCAGTCATTTCTAGTAATGATAGGAAACTGTGTGAATTACTAATAAACTGTAGCTGTTTCACAAAAATGTGATGCCCTTGGGCAGAGGTTTTTAATAAGAATATGTCCACTTATTTTTACACTGGGTATATCTAGGTTATATTTGGAAATGTGTGTTAGTTCTTGAAGTTATTTGTAAATGTATGTCCTGTAGGAAATATGAGTTACAAAGTACAAACTAAGGAGACTGTTGCCAACAGAAAGCATCCAGAAAAGGAGTTCAATTCCCTCATTATTGATTAGTTCATTGTTAATATTGGAAATTGATAGGTTCTTCATTTTGTCACCTGGTATCTTCTGGAGGAATCCATAGTCCCTGAAATGGTCAAAAGACAGGTAGAATAAGAGGGGGCTTACTGTCTGTGAACTGGTAAGTCTAACTGAATCTCCTACAGGGAGCTTTTGAAAAGACTCAGGAAACTTCAGTAAGATGTGTCACTGTCATCCATGTATATGTGCTTGAAAGGCAGTACATAATGATTCCTTGCAGATTGTTAGTGGACAGCCAGGTTCCTTTAGAAATCATAGAACTTCCAGTTGGTCACATCAAAATGAAACAATAAAAATGCTACATACGAAAATACTAAGTGAGGGGGTGGAGAGATGGCAGCAGTTAAGAACAGAAGGATGTGAGTTTCGTTCCCAGCATCCATGTCACACAGCTCACAAGCCTGGAAGTCCAGCTCCAGAGAATCCCATGTCATCTTCCGGTGCACAAAAATACTAAGTGAAATGACTTTTGATTTTAGGAGTAAAATAGAAGTAGATCAGAGAAAAATAAATCTCTGCTTTAAGTTCCCTTTATGACAATGGTTTTGGTTGTAGAGTCAAATTATCCTACCCATCTTTATTGATTATATTGTGTGTAATTTATGCTACTGTATATCCCGAGTCACACATGGTGTAATTGTGAATGTCTAATACATTGAAAGGCAAGGATATGAGAGGGGAACAAAACTAAATTCTTGTAATAACTATGCTAGATTCTGTTGCTGAATGAACTAATTTAGCTCTCTTGAAATCCATCAGTTCTCCCAAACTTCTATAAAAACCATTTAACTATTGGAATGAAGTGAATTTCAACATGATAATCTATCTTGAAGTTGCAGGCTCATTTGTGCATGAAAACTGCCTTTTTCTTTTGAGATTTACTGCTAATTAAGTAATTATGCAAATGGCTGTATTTTAAATGTAAGGTGGTTATTTTGAAGAATTCTATTAGGTTAACAATGAGTGGTTTGTTTGTTTTTTAATAAAGAAAATCCTTTATCTAAATATGAACTCAAGTATTTTATAAAAGCATATAATTTATTGTCTACTTGTTCACTGTTCTATTTCTTTTCTTTTTCTGTATTTTTGGGGGTTTCTTTTGGTTTTTTGAGACAGGGTTTCTCTGTATAGCCCTGGGTGTCCTGGAACTCACTCTGTAGATCAGGCTGGCCTGGAACTCAGAGATCTGCCTGCCTCTGCCTCCTGAGTGTGCCACCCCACTTAGACACTTTTCTTCTGTTTCAAACTTCTATTTTTATTAGATTTAATAAGAATAAGTGTTAGAAATTTCCCGTTATTGACTCTATATGCATTAGAGTTCCTGATTACTTCCAGGTGTTTTCCCAGAGATCGGCAACAAGCATCATTTATGATGCTGGCAACATCTCTAATATTCTTTGGTCTTCTAAGTTAAATTCTAACGTGTTGCTTACATTTTGTCAGAATAATTGTCTCCTAAACGAATTATTATAGTGTTTGTCAGAATAATTGTCTCCTAAACGAATTATTATAGTGAAATATCTTTAATCTAAACTGCTGGCCTCTCAGATGTCTTACACCTAAACATCCCAATTTTCACTCAACTATGTGAATGCCTACGGCCACATCGTAACAAGCTCCTGTGAGATACAAGTCACTGTTTGGCTTTACTTTTGGTTGGTTGGTTGGTTTGACTTGGTTGGTTGGTTTGACTTGGTTGGTTTGGTTTGGTTTGGTTTGGTTTGGTTTGGTTTGGTTTGGTTTGAGACAGGGTCTCTCTGCGTAGCCCTAGCTGTCCTGGAATTCCTATGTTGACTAGGCTACCATCAAATGCATAGATTCACCTCCCAATTGCTAGGATTAAAGGCATTGCACTGTCATGCCTGGCCCCTGTGAATTACTTTTAAGATTCCCAGAGGAAGAGGAAGTACAGCTCAAATGTTACAGATATTGTATATCCTCTGTGAAGAAAAGAACTACTACAGCAATACAAGTTTTATTTATATTTTGCTAAGTAACTTCACTCTCAATTGTGACATGCTTTGGAAAGCATGTTTTCTTTAAGAATAGTTATTTATTATCAGGGCAGGGGTGGCGCATACCTTTAATCCCAGCACTTGGGAGGCAGAAGCAGGTGGATTTCTGAGTTCGAGGCCAGCCTGGTCTACAGAAACCAAAAAAAAAAAAAAAAGAATAGTTATTTATTTGTCAAGCACAGTATCAGATGTCTGTATTGCAGCACTTAAGAGGCTGAGGCAGAGTTAGGAGATGCAGGCCTGCTTCCCCTGCTTAGTGATTTCTGTGAAGGGAAGGAGGCGGGGACATAGTGTATTTGATGAGTCTCACTTCCATCACTGTCAGTGCCCCTTGCTTTGGAGCTGTGTCTGCACTCTGCTGAGCTCCCTTCTTTACACATCCAGTTCTGTACCCTGTTTAATCATAGACACTGGCTCATTTCTATCCTGGGGGATTCTTTCCTCTCTCTGGCTTGTTGTACATACTAATTGGTGAATTTGTGAAGTAAGCAGGTGCCAGGTTCCTTCTCTCCCTAACGCTGGGCTGAAAAGGAGCCCCCACAGTGGGTACCATTGATTGACAACCCACTTTTCCCCCTTGCCATTTCTTACCGTGGGGAGAAAGCGAACATTCTGTGTTAGGAGACTTAGAATAAGAGACCGGCTTTGTGGTAGTGGTTCAGCACGATACATTTCTGTCTTGCATTTCTACTGGGACAGGAGGAAGGACATGGAGTCTTTTCTTAGAGTTACGTGGCTGAGTACGAGGCTTTAAATTCTTGAGATGAGTAAGATTTGTATTTCTTGCAGCATCTGCTTGTCAGATCATAGGAACCTTGGGGCCCTGCCTCACACTGCGCTGTTTACTTCAGCCTCTTGGGTTGCATAACATTTTTCAACTTATGCGTTTATAAAAAATACAGTTTTATTCCTGTCCTTTGTACATTAAGAAGTTTTTTTTTTTTTAATCTTTGCTTTGAAATCCTGAGTTTTAAAAAAGAAATGTAAGCACATTTCAAAAAAAATACCGTGGCTTGATTTTTTCTGACAGTTCTTGTAGACAGATTTGGAAATTATCATTTATCTAGTTTGTTTTGCTTTACAACCCAGTGAGGTTAAAGTACCCGACATTTTACCTCTAATGATGCTTTTCAGTTTATGAGGATAGTTGTATAAAATGAGCCCCTCCTGCCAGAATGAATATGTGATAGTTGTCCTCACTAAATACCTGTGGCTTTGGTAACATCTGGTTATTCTCCACAGTTTCCTTTAGGTACTCCACTCCTGTCTTGCTGGTTGAGACTATCAGCATGGGTGAAAGAACCAATGAGTGCATACTAACGCTCATAGTCTCCTGGTGGGAGGAAAGGGCAACCCATGCTGCGGACATAAAACATGAATCCTTAAGTACCACGATTTGGAGAAACAGCTCTAGAAGCCTCGCTGGCATGACTTTTTAAAGAAGAAACCGCATGTACACACAGAGGAGGAATTCCTAAGGTTGGCACTCCATGTGCAGTTGGCATAGTTCTCTTAGAGGTGGCACACACCCGTCAGTGTGGGGCGGAAAACTTGGTGAGAATAATTTAAGCTGTGATCAACGATAAAACTGTTCTTTCACAGCTTTATGAAAAGTTAGGAATCCATCTCAGGCTGGTGAGATGGCTCAGTGGTTTAGAGCACCAACTGTTCTTCCAAAGGTCCTGAGTTCAAATTCCCAGCAACCACATGGTGGCTCATAACCATCCGTAGTAAGATCTTCCGGTGTGTCTGAAGACAGCTACAGTATACTTAGATACAATAATAAATAAATCTTTTTTTAAAAAAATCCATTCACCAAGAGATAAACTCGAAAGGAGAAAGAGTGACTTTCCTTAGGTTCTGTGTAGATAATTAGAAGCCAGAGTCTCTTCGGCTTGGGTCAGATGAATCCCGTTTCTCTCCATGACCATCTGCACTAGCTTGCTTGATATGTGTGCTTTCTCTTGCATCATTTTCCATTTTCAAGTTAATAAGTCTGTGTACAGTAATGAGCCCCTCCATGACCTCAACAAGAAGAGGATTTTTTATATGTGTGGAAAAGTGACCCTTAATGGAAGCTTGCCCCAACTGTTTGTAGTTGATGTGGTCACTGACTGTTGGACAGTTTGCTTCCCATTTGTCCAGTTTCCTCCTGACTCATAATTGTCGTACACTCTCTTCTTTTAAATAAAACAAGATTTTGCATTATGTATTTTTTTTTTATGGTTTTTCGAGACAGGGTTTCTCTGTGTAGCCCTGGCTGTCCTGGAACTCATTCTGTAGACCAGGCTGGCCTCGAACTCAGAAATCCACCTGCCTCTGCCTCCCAAGTGCTGGGATTAAAGGCATGTGCCACCACTGCCCGGCTGCATTATGTATTTTTAAAGCCAATATTTTATTGATCTTTGATTGTATCCTTTTTGATGGTTTCCATTCCATTTTACTCTTCCTTATTTCCACCTGAGATTATCTTTTCTGTCTGGAGAATTCTTTTAAAAATGGGAGTCAGGTGGCCGGGCGGTGGTGGCGCATGCCTTTGATCCCAGCACTTGGGAGGCAGAGGCAGGCGGATTTCTGAGTTCAAGGCCAGCCTGGTCTACAGAGTGAGTTCCAGGACAGCCAGGGCTACACAGAGAAACCCTGTCTCGAAAAACAAAAAAACAAAAAAACAAAAAAAAAAAAGAAATTCCAGGTAGGTGTCGCCGTCACCCACTGCTCTCTGACTACTCTTCTCTTCGTCTTTGGTTTTTACAAGTTTGAATAGGATGCCTGTGTGTGGCCCTACTTTTAAAAGGATAACACACCTACAGAGTCTGTTGATTGATGACTTTCCTTCCTGGAAATTCTCACTCAGTTATTCTTTAAATCACTGTTCCAGATCCATCCTCTATGCCTTCCTTTTTAGGATTTCTTGAAGCCTCTTCACCATGTTATGAATTTTCTCCCCGTTTTCCGACCTTCGCCCCCTGTGCTTGAACTTATTTTTACCAACCTGTCTTCTAGTTCTCTAGGTCTCTCTTCTATGTCTACTGAATTTGAAATTTAAATTTCTATATTTATGTCAAGGTCTAATTCCTTCAA
>JADRCC010560925.1:0-11948 GCA_019843855.1 Hylomyscus alleni
GCAGCAACCGAGCCCTGCACCAGCTGCCTCTTCAGTAGCCAGGCTCTGGGTCAGGACCCCCTCCAACTCCAGTCATCTGCCTTGGGCTCAAACTTTCCCTGGGAGTCTAGCGGGCATGAATAACAGAGGTGCTGAAGTCTGTCTCAGTGTCAAGCAAGCTAAAGCTGTGAAACCACCAGCTTTATATTCAAGACAAGATCCAAAAGGCTGGTGGAGATATGTTGTTCTGGGTTGCTACAAGCCTGACCCAGCTGCTGAATGTGTGGCTATTTTGGGTGGCCTGTGAAGGTAGGTGAGCAGAGGATAGGAAGGGGAACTGGGTCTGTACGTTGCAGTGGGAGTGTGCTGGAACCGGGCATGTGCTGGAAGTAAGAGTCTGGTGGGCTCCCTGGGGAGAACTGTATCAAAGAATGGTGGAAGGGAGCTTCGACATCTAAGGAACACTGTGTGACTTTGGGAAAAGGGGTCATGGGCTTGTCCTAGCCTGGTAATATGGTCTTAGATGCCTGGGGACTTGTTCTGCACAAGATAACTCCTGCTAATACTGTGTTCATGGCAGGCCACAGACTTTGGTGTTTTTTCTGGTGCAACTGACTTAGTGTGCTTTGGGCCATGGGAAGGTTCCAGTAAGTGTTGGGTCAGCTGCACAAGTAGGTTGAGGATTTTTGAGTGTCCTTCACCACAGAGAAACACAGAGTGAGTGCTTACTGTCAATGGGACTTTTTGCAGAGTGAGTATTTGGCGAGAGGTGGGGTCTCTGTGACTTTCTGCGAGAAATAATGATGAGAGAGACCAGTAATAAAACAGGCAGTAAGTGATGGAAGTGGTGTCCAGCACACCATAGAGGTAGAGAGGAGCCATGATGGCTGTAGGGACCAAGTGAAGGGGGAGTGGCGGAGGGGTGCAGAACAGAAGTCTCTGTGCACGTGTAGGCAGGGAGTCAGTAGAGTCAAGGGGATTGTCTCATGTTTACTCTGGATTTACCAAACATGTCGGGGTACCTCTACACACACATTTTTAGTTAATTAAAATAAAAATACATCTAAGGTGGCAAGCTCCAGAAGTTGCTACCTTAGAATTACACTGTTTGCCAGGCAGTGGTGGCGCATGCCTTTAATCCCAGCACTTGGGAGGCAGAGGCAGGAGGATTTCTGAGTTCGAGGCCAGCCTGGTCTACAGAGTGAGTTTCAGGACAGCCAAGGATACACAGAGAAACCCTGTCTCGAAAAACCAAAACCAAAACAAAAAAAAAATTACACTGTTCATTCCTGTTTTCCAGAAGATCAGAGCCTGCCTGAAAAGATAGACTTCTCTCTTGCTTTCTCCTTCCTTCCAAATCTCATGTGCATGGGTCCATTTGGAGAATGGAGATGTGAGGAGATCTCTGCCTGCCAAAGAACTTTCACGCAGCCTGCTGGAAGGCTAGACCAGAAGGAAGAAGTTTGTTTCCATAGGATCTGACATAGCAATCATCTGTTAGATCCTCCCTGGCCCCTAAACCAAAGGCAGGGCTGCCAGGGTATTTGCTTGTCATAAAGTAATGTGTTTGTTCTTGGGAAATTACAACCCAGATTTCATCTTAAATACATAATCTGCCTCTCCCCCCCAAAAAAATATAAATACATCATTTCCCCTTTCCCTTTACCCCCATAGCCTACCCCATCCCATCCTTCACCATCTCTGTTTGAGTCTTGCTTCTACCCAAATTCATGGGTTCTTTTTCTTTGTTATTACATATATATGCATAGATATATTAATACAGCCTGATGAGTACCTTTAGATACATAGTTACTCATATATATCTGATTCCAGGGCTCATTGCTTGCTTTATTCAGGGAGCAGAGGAACTCCCCCCCCCAAGTGAGCAAAGTTCAGAGCATAGCACATGTGCTGTGGACATAGTATGGCTATGTCAAAGTCCCTTGGGCCTCAGACCCATGGAAAGCCTTCCTCAGAGGACTGAGTCCGGGTGTCAACATATGTCCAGAAATGTCCACCATTTCTCCCCCTGGATATTTACAGGCTGAAACTGCACCCCTACAGAGATTCCCCCTCAGAGATTAACTAAGCCTGTCTCCTTGATCAAGCTGTATAGCATAAATTCTTCCTCCTTGTCTATCTGCCTGTGATGACTCCCCTTCTGCTCAGCTGTAGGCAATGATCCCACCTTTCTGTGCATCTGTGTAATAAGCAAACTGGACCTCCCCAGTGCTTACAGTTTCTCCAGCAGAGACACCAGTCCACCCAACCCCAAGGGACTTTCTGCAATGGTCTGTCTGTCTGCTGCAAATAGAGACTGTTTGAGGAGAGACAAGAGCTACACTTCTCTGTGGGTGTAGAATGAGTGTTTAGAATACAGTTGAGATTTTACCTCTCCTTCACCCTGCAGATTCTCTCATGCCCATCTTGTTCCCTCTAGAATTCATGGTCACTTTTTCTTTAATTATTATTATACCTACATATGAATAAATATATAAACGCAACCCACAGAGTCCATTTAGTGTTACTTGTATGTATATGTTTTAGGACTGACCACTTGGTAATGGATAAACAATTAGGGGACTCATCTTCCGTTTCACACTCAGTGCAAAAGGCTGATCACCTGTCACTCGGGACAGAGGTGTGTCCACACTTTAAGTCTCAGTTGCCACAGAGATTCAGTGTGTGTCGCTGCGGATCTGTTGTTCCTGTTTCAACGTCTGTCCAAATGCACACTGTCCCTCTCTTCACTGTAGGCCTTTTCCATCTCTTGCTGTTCTGATCTCTCCCTTTGTGATTTTACTCGTTCCTTGTTTTCTTTTTCCTGCTATAACAAGACACGCCACTTGGCTTCTTAGACTCTCACGTCGTCAGCCTCTCATGGGTTGATGCTCCGCTGGCCAAGGCGTTGGCAGGAGACTCCGTTCCCACACAAAGAATGCCCTGGAAGTGTGGGAAGCAAGGAGTCAGGATGAAGGAGCCACTTATTGCCTACCTAGGGGTCTTCAAGAAGAAAAGTCAGAGATTAGGCAAACCATCAGACCCACAATCAGGTCCCTGTCCTAGGATGGTCCCTCTCTGTGCCTTAGAGCATGCAGAACTGGCTTTCCACTGTAAGAAGCTACATTCCACTGTGTAGAGAGAATCTCTTATAAGTATCACATGTCAATAAAAAAAAACTCTATTTTCCTGCCAATGAGCTGAGGCAGGAAATAGGAGGATTCTGGCAGGAAGAGAGAGGATTCTGGGAAATAGGAGGGACATAAAGAAGAGATTTGAGATAGACACTGGGGGGAGTTCTGGGGAAGATATGAAGGAAGAAACAGGTCAAGACTGAAGGAGAGGTAATTAGCCAAATGGAAGATATAGAATAATTTTAATGGGTTAAATAAGTTACAAGTTAGTAAGGGGGTAATCTAAAGCTATGGCAAGACATTTATTAATAAAGAACTAGTCTCAGAGTCAATACTCTGAGAGCAGGGGCTAGAAGGAAAATTAGATTGTTTTTTATGTCACTGATGTCAAGTGTCCAGGCCCTATAGACTGGGGCAGCTATTTGTCCCATCAGTGGCTACAGATTTTTCTTCTGCATCATAGGTTGGAACTGTTGGCCTCTGAAAGAGAGATCTTCACGTCCTCTTCTCTCCAGTTCTCCAGGAAGACTGGCAACTGACACTTACAGAGCCCCTGGAGCTGTGTACGAATCCCACACAATTGTCTGACCACATCTGCTTGGCCTGGCTTCCAGAGAAAAGAGGCCAGAGGAAAACACCCACAGGATGATGGTTAATAATTGGTTTGTTTCTGCCCTCAGAGTCTCACTAAGCAAGGAACACAGGGTTATCACCCTCACTGGGCTCTCTGCCTTGCCTCTTGCAAGGTCTCGGGTGGTGACTGTGACTCAACGTGGTTCTGCAGTTGGGTAGCATACCCTGGCATGTTCTGTGTCTGTATTTTAATATATATCTTTGCAATCCCACCCTGACCTCACTATGGGATGAGAACCTGTTCAGCAGCCCACCGTTGGGTCCCAGCACACCCTTTCTAGTGAAGACTGATCCTTCCAGACCTGGACACCAACAGTAATCCAGGCTGGAGATGAGCCAAGGCTCACCTGTCTTATACAGAACTGCAGTCAGAATGCCATGGTCCCTGAAACCTCAAGCACGGGGGTGGGGGGAATGGGAGCAGGTTGTGACGGATGCATGGGACACAAGTACAACTCAGTTCACAGTGTGAATGGATGCATATGACACAAGTACAGCTCATTTCATGGTGGAACAGGTGCATGGGACACAAGTACAACTCATTTCACAGTGTGAATGGATGCATATGACACAAGTACAACTCATTTCATGGTGGGACAGATACACGGGACAACAGAGCTTGGAGACTTTGAGGGGGCATGGGAGGAGGGACACGGGAGACTGCCAGTACATTCTCCATGCTCCCAGGTGGGCATCTGGCTGTGGGAAGCCATAGAACTCCAGTCTGTGGAAGTGGGTAGGGAGCAGTTGAGGGTCCTTGGACCCCTAGGAAGTCAAGAATGACAGATTCTAGCTCTTGGGCATCGTAGGATGTTACTGGACACCATGGAAGAGAACAGGTAGGGGCTCCAGGGTGGCAGTGACCCCGGGGCTAAAAGGAAAAACGGAGGATGGGGAGAAGGTGGTGCTCCAGAACAGTGAGTATAGATGAAAGGAGGCAGTCCATGGTTTTAGAGCTTTATTGTAGAGAACAGAGAGAGAAGGTAGAAAAGTAGAGGCTGGCCATGGCCACATGGAGAGAGGGGAGAAGTGAAGGGGAGAAGGAGGGCGAGAGGTTAGAGTAAGATACAAGAAAGAAAGCAAGAACTTAAGAGAGAGAGGAGGGGCCAAGCAACCCCTTTTATAGTGGGCTGGGCTACCTTGCTAGTGCCAGGTAACGTGGGGCAGGGCATACCTGACTGTAGTCAGGTGACTGTGGAGGTGGAGTCCAACCAGAATGCTAGGAGTTTGGGGCATTGCTCTACGTGACTGATAGCCACAGGAGTTGAGGGTTCGTGGTGTCAGCAGCCTAATGTCTGGGGGCGTATCTCACTATTCCATCCCTCTAGAGTTGAGGGTTCATGGTGTCAGCAGCCTAATGTCTGGGGGCGTATCTCACTGTTCCATCCCTTTAGATTAAGCTTCACTCAACCAGAACACAAACTGCCTTTCACAGTCCAACAGGGGTTCCCTTTACTGTAGCATAACACTATATGTGTTCTTGGCAGCTTTGTCTTTCAGTTTGCCTAAAATGGGTACAGCATTGACATAATAGAAATCTCTTAATAATTCTAAGGTAGCTCTATTAAAAATACATCTCAGGATCAGGGGTATGATTCCCGAGGCAACTCAAAACCCAAGAAAGTTTTAAGAAAGACAAAATAGAAACCATACAGTCTTTTGGAGTGCATAATTATTCTCAGAAAAGCACATAATATCTCCTGACTCTAAAGACAGCCCTTGCAAGAACTGATCAGAGAAGTTAATGTGTGTACAAAAACATGAGGACATTAATTCAGGAACAAGGAACTCATTTGTTAGATACCAGAACCTCAGGCTGTCAAGAAGCAAGAGGGGTTGGCCAAGAGTCAACCAGCTCTTGTGCCAACAGATTAAATCTCCTTATCTTGACTGTGGTTGTCCAAGACAGAAATATAAATATTGAAATCAGGGTGGAAACTGATGCATTAAAAGATGAGGAGAGAGAGAGAGAGTTATAAAACAAATTGAGCTTATAGGACTAGGGATTTTTTACTTTGGAATTCAGAATGACGGGAAATTAGCAAAGGGACGGCTGCGAGAAATGCTCAGTCAGGTAATCCAGAATGGAATCTAGACATACTCCTGGGAGAAGGGGAGTATGAAGGAAATGCTAGACAGATTGAATATACTGCTGGGATATATACACAAATTGCGATGACAGAGAGAAGGGCTTGGATTCAATTGCCTACAAAAGGAGAGGTTAATGGAAGTCTAGCTGGCATCTGACAAGAGTAGACATGGATTTAAAAAAATACTTGTAAAGTTTGTTGCTTTGTAGGCTGCTAGCTAGGTGTTTAAGATACAGTGCGCTAACCATAATGACCACAGAGATATGTGTAACTATAAGGCCATAAGGTTAAGTGACAGTCTAATGGAAACAAAGCACATGAAGTAAGAACTTGTGAAAAACCCTTCCAGTGAATCATTATCTAGTTTCAGAGCTGTGCCAGTGTCCCCCACAGCGAAGGACCCTCTACTGTGTCACTGTCCAGGGAATGTTTGGCTCCTTCACTATGGCTTATGAAAGAGGGCCTGAATCCGGGTGCTAGTGAGTAGGGACCAGGAAAGGTGGCCATTCATGTGGGAAAGATAAAGGGGCATCAGGTGGGGTAGGAGGAAGGCAGACCTGCCTGAATGAAGGGACAGGAAACAAGCAGCCATGAAGGAGCAGAAATGCGCAGGACAGCAATGCTGGGGGTTAAAATTATTTTCAAGACTCCTAGGAACTCTAAGCGACTGTTCGAGGAGTGTCACTCTGAGAACTGCTGTGCATGTCAGCATCTTTATGTCCTCATGTACTTCTCACTCCCAGGTGGCTTAGGAGAAGATGGTCAAAGAGATGGAACAAAGATCTTAGCCTCCAGAATGGATGCTACCTGTGCCCTGGACCACCCATGGCCCAACCCAACTTGCTCTTGGGGGCTGGAGATGAGGTGGCCCAGAACCAATGGCTCAGACTCCAGGAGCAAGTGAGAACACCACATCAAGCTCATATGAACGCTGGCACAAACTCCCTTAATAATCCACTGGGGCACTCTTTATACCTTCCACCCACTTCCCATTTGTCCCAAATAAGCATCTCTTCCAAGCAGCAGTTCCCAACTGGCTGGTATTGTCAGCAATCCTTGGTCTCTCAGGAAGTCCTCAATTAGATCCTTCTGCAGGGGTTGCCTTTGCGGCCCCAGCATTTATGCAGAGGTGGCCACTGTTGTTTCTCCTACAGATGGATAGAGTGGGCACTCTTAGATATACCAACACCCTAGATGTAATTTGTAATCTCTGAAAGGGTTCTATGACATCCACCCACCCCCATCCATTCATAAACACATTCATCCACCTACCCATCCATTCATAAACCCATCCATCCACTCCCATCCATTCATAAACCCATCTACCCCCATCCATTTGTTCATTCGTTACTGATTCCTTTCTTCCTTCATCACAGATGCACACTAGACCCTGTGACTTACAGGATTTTGATAGAGAGACAAGGCAAAGCCTTCTCCCTATGCTCCAGGAGGAGTGGACCCACCACACTAGGAAATCTATGATCGAAAGCCCAGAGCATCGGGTATGAGAATTGAGCTGAGGAGGCCCAGAATTCAATTAAGGCTTCATTACAGAGTCAAACTGTTTGTCAACTTGATTCCACAGCCTGGACCAGATTCTCCCTATGAGACATTGATGCCTAAAGTGAAATTCTCTGAACCAATAGCTGCCCTGTGTCCCACAGACACTTAATGAGGTCTTCTAGAGTAGAGAAGTTGGGGCTGTGGCTATACAGCCATCTTATGCCTCTGATCTGTCAATCACGGGCTATGTAACCTTCCTTCAACCAGGGTCTTGGCTGTCTTTCAGTTTCCATACCAGAGGACACAGATAAATCATCATTGCTATGACTGCAAGTTTAAACTTAAACGTTACTAATGACCTCAGCTTAGGACTGAGGAGCTGTTAAATTCAGTGGTGCCTATTTGCTGCAGGAAAGAATTCCCTAAGCTGGACCCTAAGCTGAGAACAAGCATTTGTCAGTAGGACCTGTGTCATCTATTCCTTCCACTGGGGACTCTGACCTTCCTGTGAAGGTCACATAAACCCATCAAGACAGTTGACTTATGGCCTAGGCACCTGTTCAGCCGTGCTGTTCATACTGAGTCAGGAGACAGAGATGCCCAGGTGACCTAGCCTAACTCGTTCCATGTGCCCAGAGTCTTGGACACAAAATAAAGCATTGCTTATAGTCAGCTCTAGAAGGCGGCCAAATGTATACAGTGCTGCAAATTCCCTGGGGTCACCTGGAGTCCATTCAGATGCCAGGGCTCCCTGGTGCTCACTGCTCTGTTGGAATTCCATACTCTTTTCAGCTTGTTCCTGCTAAAGCCCCACTTAATTTTCCTCAGGGCCATGTTCATGGTGAAGGCCCAGAGAGTCAGGGCTGAGGCTGATGTCTTTGGACCGATTTGTCATCCTTCTCCCTGTAAGTTAAGAGTCAGATCAAGGCTTCTGTTGCAGGTTGTCTCTATTGTGTGTGTGTCCTGCACTAAATGCCCAAACCTCAGTGAGAGGACACAGCACAGAGGGAAGGTAGGTACACTGTAAGCCTCACTACCTTGTGTATACAGAAAAGAAGAAATCCCCACATCACCCAAGAGTCACAAAGAATCACTCACTTAGAGGTGATTCTTACTTACAGCCCACTTTGATTTCAAATCCACAGATGTGGACTGTAGGGTGTAAAGCCCTGTTCCTTTCTGAGTGACATTCTAGAACAGCAGGGATCCATCAGTCCATATTGCCTCTCTACCATAATATGCACACACCAGCATGCTTGCATTGGTGAGGAGTGAATGGCTTGGATCTTTAAATGGTCCAGTGGAAGTACCAACTTTGTACTGGGCGAAGCCTTGAAGCTTCTCTGGCAGATCCTAAGCCAGTAGAACATCGTCCTCTTCGGCAACCACGGGTAGCACCAGCTCAACTCTGAGCTGAGAAGTAGGATGCCTCCAGCAGCATTACCACTGAGTCATCTTGATGGTTTTTAATTGGAGAGTCACCCTCTCAAGGTTGGGGACATCAGTCCTCAGGATATAGTCGTCCATGTGATTAACTTGGAACAGCGAGCAACAGGGCCTTTTCTCTATTATACTATCTTGTGTCTATCCCTGTCTGTGTCCCCCTTCCCTCAGACTGAAAACAGAAACCCTGAGTCTTCCCTTCAGGTACTTGGCTTCTCCAGGGGACTCCAGGCCATGAGCTCCCGCTCAACCTACACAATGCCTAAGAGTAGCCTCCCCACCTGTGAGCAGGATCCCCTGCCAAGAAGTTCAGCCTTCAAAGGGAAATGCAGCAGAGTCCATCATAGCCCCTGCCACCTGCTACCTGCCACCTGCTCTGTGCTCCCTCTGTGGAGAAGAACTTCATCTCCAGCACTGCTCCCATGTTCTGCCCTTCTGTCAGCCCTGCTGCCCTTCCTCCCTTTTATCTGAGCCTCCTCCCAAGGGATAAGTAGTCTGTAGGTGTAACGCTTTTGTGAACTGTGTAAAGATTACACTTGGGTTATTCAAATGCTGATGTCTCTGCCCACATATCTTGTTTCACTCCCAACGTGGCATTGTAATGCTTGTGTCAAGAATCTCCTGTCTCAAGGTAGTGTAAACAAAGCTTACTATTTATTCTCTGCCTCGTCAATAAAAGCTGATCACCCAGTGGTTGGGCAGAAGAGAGAATAGGATGGGACTTCTACCAGGCAGAGGAGGTGGAGTGGGAAGAGATTCAGACTGAGCCACAATGAGGAAGGAGGAAAGAGTTCATGAGAGTCCAGTTGGAGAGGTTCCAAGGCCCTAAATGCAAAATCCCCTATGGGGATTTTGGATGAGAACTAGCCAGATTAGCTTAAAATAGATCAAATGACTGTCCAGGTACTGAGGTAAAGCCTTAAATAAATCTTGGTCTCTCTGTGTCATTTGGGGTACTAGCAAAGAAAACAAAAAAACTGCCACTGTATTAATTTACTGTTTAATTTAATTTATATTAAAATTGCCATTTACAGGAGTCCCTCCTAGAATCACATGGGCTGTGGGCATTGTCCCTGTCCAAGTACATCAGTTCATTGTCCCCTATCTCCTGTCCCCTACCCTTCTCCCTTTCCTCTCTTTATGTCTCAGTCCTCCAGTCTGCACAGTGAGCAATAAAGCAGGTAAGTCTCCCTGTGCCCCAACAGAACAAAGCCCTACAGATGACCTCTGTCATGTCTTTAGCCTTCGGTCATCAGCAACAGAGACCTCTCCATCCTTCCTGTCTATCCTTTCTAGCATAAAAACAAGTGAACTTCCAGTCATCTCCATGTGCTCATAGAAGGTGAGCTTCACTTCCAGCAGGAATGTGACACAGATCCATATCAGGGTGAATCTTTATAGAGGAAAAATTCCCTAACATAAAGAAAGAGATGCTCATGAACATACAAGGAGCCTACAGAACTCCAAATAGACCGAACTAGAAAAGAAATTCCTCCCATCATATAATAATCAAAACTCCAAATGCATTAAACAAAGAAAGAATATTAAAAGCAGAAAGGGAAAAAGGTCAAGAAACATATAAAAGCAGACCTATCAGAATTACACCAGATTTTCACCAGTGACTATGAAGGCTAGAAGATCCTGGGCAGATGTCATACAGACGCTAAGAGAACATAAATGCCAGTCCAGACTACTATACTAAGCAAAAATATCAGTTAACATAGATGGAGAATCCAAGCTATTCCATGACAAAACCAAATTTACACATCTTTCCACAAATCCAGCCCTACAAAGGATAATAGATGGAAAACACAAACACAAGGAGAGAAACTACACCCTAGAAAAAACAAGAAAGTAATCTTGCAACAAACCTAAAAGAAGATAGCCACATAAACATAATTCTGCCTCTAACAACATAAAAAGCTGGGCGGTGGTGGCGCACGCCTTTAATCCCAGCACTTGGGAGGCAGAGGCAGGTGGATTTCTGAGTTCGAGGCCAGCCTGATCTACAGAGTGAGTTCCAGGACAGCCAGGGCTACACAGAGAAACCCAGTCTCGAAAAAAAAAAACCTAAAAAAAAAAAAAAGCAACATAAATAACAGGAAGTGACAATTACTTTTTCTTAATATCTCTTAACATCAAAGGACTCAATACCCAAATAAAAAGACAGACTAACAGACTGGATATGTAAACAGGACCCAAAATTTTGCATACAGGAAATGCACCTCAATGACAAAGACAGATACTACCTCAGAGTCAAAGGCTGGAAAACAATTCTCCAAGCAAATGGTCCCAAGAAACAAGCTGAGGTAGCCATCCTAATATCGAATAAAATTGACTTTCAACCAAAAGTTATCAAAAAGGTTAGAAAAAGACACTTCATACTCAGCAAAGGAAAAATCTAAAAAGATGAACTTTCTATTCTGAGCATCTATGCTCCTAAGGCAAGGGCACTCCCATTCATAAAAGAAACTTTACTAAAGCTCAAAGCAACACCCCACTCTCAGCAGTGGATAGATCATGGAAACAGAAACTAAACAGAGACACAGTGAAACTAACAGAAGTTATGAACCAAATGGATCTAACAGATATTTATAAAACATTCTATCCTAAAGCAAAAAAAATACATATTAAGCACCTCATGGTACCTTCTCAAAAACTGACCATATAATTGGTCACAAAACAGGCCTTAACAGATACAAAAGGATTGAAATAATTCCATGCACCCAATCAAATCACCACGGACTAAGGATGGTTTTAAATGCCAGCAAAAAACAATGGAAAACACACATACACATGGAAGCTGAACAATGCTCTACTCAATGATAACTTGGTCAATGAAGAAATAAAGAAATTAAAGACTTTTTAGAATTTAATGAAAATGAAGACACATCAAAACCTATGGAACACAATGAAAGCATTGGTAAGAGGAAAACTCATAGCTCTGAGTGCCTCCAAAAAGAAACTGGAGAGAGCTTACACTAGCAGCTTGACAGCACACCTGAAAGCTCTAGAACAAAAAGAAGCAAATTCACCCAAGAGGAGTAGATGGCAGGAAATAATCAAACTCAGGGCTGAAATCAACAAATAGAAACAAAAAGAAATATAACAAAGAATCAACAAAACCAGGAGCTGGTTTTTTGTTTTTTGTTTTTTTTTTTTTTTT
>JADRCC010560936.1:0-10738 GCA_019843855.1 Hylomyscus alleni
TCCACCTCTATGGGAGAATCCACTGTCAGGCTCCATCATCACAAAGCTGTCAATCATCAGTCAAGTGTCTTACTCGTAGTTTGCAGTACATGTGGGCAAGTCTGCTAACAGAATCTGTTAACAAAGATCTGCTGACCCTGTGATCTTTAAAGATGTTTTAAATTCCATTCCTTGATGACATTTAGCAGACGAGTATCAACCCCTGATCTGAAACCACTGAGCAGCAATAGAATTCGTCTGCCTTGCAGGTGATGGTCCTTTGAATGGATAAATTGGCTATTTAAAAATTCTATAAAAGTGGCATTCTTTATGCCTGTCCCTAATTTTAAAAATATGCTGCTCCCTGGTCATCCTTTGAACTTATCAAACAATAGCAATAATAGCAACAACAGAACACTGCTTCTTTTTTTTTTTTTGGAATGGTTTCTTCCAGAATGGAAAAGATAAGCTTAGGAGCCATCAGGCAGCACAAGCAAACCATGGAGAATAGCAGTAAGAGACAGAGTCAAGATGTTCGGAGTGGGAGGCCCGGGACCCTTACTAGCAGTCATCACATCCCCTATCATATGATCACAGAACCAGATGGTGAAAATGAGGAGGCTATGGTTCCCTTCTAAGCAAGGTAGACAAGACACTGAAGGAGCAGTTGTCCTATTGCCTCTTTCAGTTGATGTTTTTACAGCTTCTTCTGGAACCTGACCACTGCGTAGCAGTTGATCTGTCTCCTCTAGATATCTCATAGATGTCTCTTTGTCACAGAGAGCATCTACTCAGTTGTGATTACGCAGCTTTTGCCAACCTCTTCTCTACCTGACTAATACAGAAGTAGAGGCTCACAGCCATCCATTGAACTGAGTACAGGGTCCCCAATGAAGGAGTTAGAGAGGGAACCAATGGAGTTGAAGGGTTTGCAGCCTCTTGGGACGAACAACAATATGGACTGACCAATACCCTCAGAGCTCCCAGGGACTAAACCACCAACCAAGGACTATACATGGTGGGACTGATTGTTCTGGCAGCATGTGTATAGTAGAGGATGACCGAGTTGGTCATCAAGGGGAGGAGAGGCCCTTGGCCCTGTGAAGGTTCTGTGCCCCAGTGTAGGGGAACGGCAAGGCTGATAAGTGGGAGAGGGTGGGGTGGCAGGCATGGGGAGGGGGAGGCAACAGGGGTTTGTTCTTGTTGTTTTTGATTGTTCATTAAATATTATTTAAAATAAAAACAACAACAACAACAACAACAACAACAAAAAAACAGGATTAAAGACGGGATAGAAGATGAAACCTCAGCCTACTATGGCTGAGAGGAATTTAATGCCCCTTATAAATGAGAATATTTCACAATTACATATTTATGAAAAACACATTTATTAAAATGCTCTTCAATTTAAAAAAAAAAGAAGAGTGGTATGCATATGTGGGGGGAGGAGGGAGGGAGAGAGAGAGGGAGGGAGGGAAGAGAGGGAAGGAGGGGGCAGCAAGGGAGAGGGAGAAAGAGAGAGATGCAAATCACATGACCATCTTGGTTTTCAAGCCTTCAATTGCCTTTGGAAATATGTTGAAAGCACTCCTCGAGAGAATCATTTGATAAAATTCTCTTAAAGTACGGTACGGTACGGTTATCAGCCTTGGATTCTTACCACACTTTGTGCATAGCCATAGAACCTCAAATTTGAAAAGGATGCTACTTTTTAGTGCCCACGTTAGTTCACCAATCAAATTGTGCCATGTGAAGGATGCCACAGGAATGATGTAATGCCTCTCCAGGCAACCAAGGCATCAGGGAGCTTGAAATGGCCTTTCACACCCCCCAGCCCCCTTCCTTTATTCTGTAGGCGAGGAACTGTATCTCTTGGGATTTCATGATTTCCACACATTCACCCAGTAGATGAAAAACAGCAACTGAAGCAACCCGCTTCTTTCTCTCCCCACTTCTCATGAGCATCCTTTAATGCGTAGGTAGCATCAAATTATCCTTAGGTAACTGCCAAGGATGAGCAGTGCCCTTGGCGCTCACAAATGCATCAGCTATTATATTCTGCAGCAGCACCGTCTGCCTTGTGATGTTTTGTTTTGCCCACGATTAACAATAGGCTTGAATCTCATACAGCTCCATTTCACCCAACTAGAAGACAGCCTAGGCATGTGGACATAGTAGGGCAACAGCCATGTGTCATCCTCAGTGATCTCCTTTAAGATGTGGACCTGGTTTTGTAGTTACTTCTTCTTGTTTGTTTATTGGTTTTTTGCTAAGGAAAGTGAATACATGTTCTTTGTAGAAAGGGAAAAAAAAAAAAAACCCTGGTGGGTAGGATTAAGATGTAAACGGGAGGGGAAGGAGAGACCCTGAAAGGCATCCTGCTTCAACATCCTTTCTGGATCCTTGGCAATGCGGCTGCTGCCGCCACAGATTGCTTAGCACGTAATTAGCTTGGATCTTGGAAGCCCACGTTTGTAGATCTCACTTAGCACATTTCCTGTATATTACTAAACATTTCAAGCCGAGATGGAGGGAAAGCAGGAGAAAGTGATTTCCATTGGCATGAAGTTTCATGTTTCTTCTGTTTGGGAGAACAAAAGAGGAGAAAAAAATTTAGTAATTGGAAATTATGCCCTGGTTGCCCAATTCCTTTCTTATCCTACTTCAAATAGAAAGTAATGATGTAAAATGTTGCTTCACTTCTCACTCTGCAGTCCATCAGCTTGCAGTGGGCATGTTTTCTTATTTTTATTTTATTTATTTTTTAAATAGCCACGTATTAAAAGTGAGCCAGTCTTTGCCAGCTTTGGATAAAAGGCTATTTATTTTCAACCAATTTGATAGCTGCAGTTTTCAGTAATTGAATTTTCTGTGGTCAGAAAAGCAGTAATCTTAGAAACCAAATAAATATTTTTTAATAAAACGGAACACTGAGAAACCCTATAATAATGTCAAAAATGTAGCCACTTATGGATGGATAAATATTTTAAGAAATTTACATTTCACCCAAAGCTGTATGCCTCGAGATTCCCCGGAGATTCTGAGGAGCGTAACATTTTGCTTTTGGAATGGAACAATGTGAGGCTTAGACGAAGCTATATATACCCTATTGAAGAACTTCTGGCTGACAGAGTTCTGCAAGCTGGTAGCTTTGTTAGCACCTCTAGTAAAGAGTCCAAAGGGAAATCTATTTTAGTGTTTTGTCATTTGGAGCTAAATGATGACATGGTGGCGGTGACTAGGATGCTTTGTAGCAGCATCTACCGAATGATAGATATGACAAATGGAAGTCACTATAGCAACAGCCATCATCCTCCTAGTTGTAATAATCAAATATATGTCCAGACACTGCTAGAATCTCTTGGCTGGGTGCTGTGATGATAGTCACTGATAGACATCAGTGTAGTTGGTCACAGGATGTCCCGAAGGCTGGTAAAAGAATATTTCTGGGTATATTGCTTCATTGGAAATAGTGGCACTCAAGAAAATGCTTCGTCATTGATGTGGGCATGACGAGAATAAGAAGGCAGGTCTCCAGACCCTACCATCTATCCAACCACCCCCAGTTCTCAGGCTCCCAGAACCCCCTTATTTTTAGTCTTTCCTTAAATATGTGCATTTGTCATATTGTTTCTCTCATTGGTGTAACCATAACAAAACATGATTTATATTAGTTATTTTTCTAACCCTGTGTTAGAATACCCTGACAATAAGCAATTTAGGGAAGAAAGGGCTTATCTGAGTCTATACTTGTAGAGTAGAGGTATCCTCTATTAAGGGAGGAGCATGGGGCCAGATTGGCAGTCAGGAAGCAGGGTGATTACATTCCTTCCACACACAGGAACCAGGAAGAAAGAACAGGAAGTGAGACAAGGCTGTGAAACCTCACAGTCTTTCCTAGTCATGCAACTCCTCTAGCAAGACCACCTCCTAAAGCTTCCATAACAGTCCCAAACTGCACTGCCAACTGGAAGACCAGGTATTCAAACACACGAACTGAAGGGGAACATTTGATTTTTCAAACCACAGCAAGGTATACAATCACAATTTGTGTAGCAAGACTTTTGGATACTTTGTGGGTTCTTTATTCCTTCCATCTTTTCAACCCCTTAGCCCTAGATAGGAAAGAAAAAAGGATATGGAGGAAACAGAATGATAGTATAGTTAAATTACTTACTACTGATTAGGGGAATCCAGTTCTTTGTAGCAAGTTTATTTAGTCTTTGCTGACAGAATATGAAATTTCTTTTTCTTGTTTTTCTTTCTTTGTGCATAACTATTTAACAAATCACAACCGATAGCGTCCAACCAATAACCAACAATTCTCCACATCTCAGGGGCCATAGCTTTTATTTACCCTCCGAAAACTCCCTAGAGCTCCAAATGTCACCAAATCTTAGAAACTACCTACAGCTGGCAAAATTATGCCCCTGTTAGAGCACAAGGCGAATCATAGTCAGCTGCTTTGGATGACCTGAAGCAGCCCCATATCCTACACCTGGCATGTAATGTTTCTGTGGCTGGTGAGATGGCTCAGCGAGTAAGAGCAGCAACTGCTCTTCCACAGGTCCTGAGTTCAAATCCCAGCAACCACATGGTAACTCACAACCATCCTTAATGAGATCTGACCCTCTTTTGGTGCATCTGAAGACAGCTGCAGTGTGCTTATTTATAATAATAAATAAATCCTTAGGCCAGAGCTAGCAGGGACTTAGCAAGCAGGGTTGATTGGACTGAGCAGGGCTGACCACAGCAAGCAGAGGTCCTAAAAGTCAATTCCCAACAACCAGATGAAGGCTCCCAACTACCTGTACAGCTACAGTGTGTACTCATATACATAAAATAAATAAATAAATCTTTAAAAAAACCAAAATTCTCACTACAGATTTGGTACACACAACGTCCCCAATGTTCACTTGTTTCAATTCCTTTTCATGTTATGTCTTGTATCATATTGAGGTTGAACAGAAGAGAATAAAATTTAGGCAAGAATGTAAACAGGTGTTTGTTGGGAACATAAAATCCAAAGTTGTAGAGGGAGTTACATTTGGTTTTGTCTTACCTTTAGCCTATTTTCTTAATTCTTGATTGCTAGATTTACACTTGGCTATCTAAACTGATATTAAATTAAACTCAGTGTTAAAATCTATTTTTTTAATGCTATACATGTTTATTTTGACTTTTCTTTGTGGTGTAAATAGTTACTGAACAGAAAATCGTCAATAGGGATGAGTATAGTCACATTTCAGCACTCGGATAAATATTCCACACAGGAAACACATTGTGACTGGCACTTTGGAAATGTATTCAGTTTGGGTCCTTACCCTAGACAGCAGTGTCATGGTAGAAGAATTCTTGCTCCTTGAGTAGAGAGTAATGATATCAATTTAGCAGCATAATTCTCAAATTTCTGGTATCTGAAAAGTTTAAAATTGAGAGTATATATCTTTTTGTTTAACTCTTTCTATAACTACTCTGTAGATCAGAAAGGTAAGATTTAGGATGTGTAAAAAGATCCTTTATAACTCTCAAAGAACTGACAAGCAAGTCTTTGTTCCTCTTATTTGAACATGGGGATGGCCTCCTGAAATAGGAAGATGATTCCCTTACTGGTCTGGTCCTAATCTTATGCTATCCATCTTGCATGACTTTTCCTTGGAGTATTAGAGTTACTTATAGAAAAATAATTGAGTGATTGCTTACAAGAGCATGGATGATTCAGAGGCAGCTGCCTCACTGGAAAGGCCAACTCAGGCATGGGTGAAAACTCAGGAAAGCTCTTTGGGCCTTCTTGCACAACTTGAAGGCAGCTTGGCTGGTAGAGGAGCCTCCCCAGAAGGCATTGCTGCTTAAGTAACTTTGAGGAGGGGCCTTGTGAACCTTGACAGTTTTCAGGGACTTCCTGAGACTTGGGAGTTGTTTACTTTCTGAGTCTAATGACCTCCCTAACTTCTTATGGGTGTGTGTGTGTGTGTGTGTGTGTGTGTGTGTGTGTGTGTGAATATTTCTTCACAGGAAATTGCATTAACCCTAATTAGGGATCTCCAATTGTGGAGTGGGTGCAATCTAGGGCTTAGATTGTTGGATAATGTTGCTTGGTTTGATTTCTTCCCTACTCAGTCCATGAGTGTGAGATCTATTTCCTTATCTGCAAATTCACACTAACAGCTGAAAAACGCCCTCTTTTTAGTTTGAAGATTGCCTTGTCTTTGGTTAGCTTTCCTTTAACAACACCACAGCCTAGTTATTTTTATGCTGGCACACTCTTATAAGCTTGATGAGAATAGAGAAAGCAAGTCAGTGTGGAGTTCCGAAGGGGTTGGGTGGCCACTGAAAAGTGAGTGGGCATATGAGTTTATTCTAGGTAGAAGGCCAATGGGTAGAGAAGCAAACTTCTACATTTAGTGTCATCTATGTTGCTATGGATGTGAGCACAAGGCAAAGATCAAGAGAATAAGTTATGGATTAGCCATGGGCTGTGAAAAAAAAATCCCCCCAAAATTGCACGACAAGATGGAGGAGACAAGGATGTCTCTACTCTAATGGTGTGAGAGAGACTGTTGCATTGCTTAGCTATTTTCCAGGGTGATAAGAATGCTGCCTATCATCGTATTTTGAATGTGAAATGCCCCAGGGGTGCAGAAACTTAACCTATTGCTCAGCACTGGTGCTGCTATTTAGGAAGACCGTAGAAGGCTCCGTGGGTGGACCCTTCTCGGAGGAAGTGGTTCACTAGGGATTTTATTCAGATTTACCTTGTAGCCTTCTGTTACTTCCTGATTGCAGATGCATTGTGTCCAGCAGCCTTCCTCTTGTATCCTTTCACCACCACGATGGACTGTATCCCCAAGATCTATAACCCCAAACCAGCTCTTTCTTAAGTTGCTTCTTTCTTATCAGGTATTTGATCACAGCAGCAAGAAAAGTAGCTAACACAACACACACACACACACACACACACACACACACACACACACAAACAAAATTTAAAAAAACCCAAAAGTTCCAGCCCAGGCCAAACCATGTCTGACAAGGAGTCTATTGTCTTCAGTCACTATAGACTTGGTTAGATCTAAAGGCACCACTATCATCAATGGCTGACCTTGGTGTGTTTTTAATCTTTAATGGCATTTTCTATTCAATATTCATTTGGAATCCACATGACTAATTTCATATGTCGTAATTTTAAACTCATAGATTTTACTTTTTTTGTTTTTTGTTTTGTTTTGTTTTTTTGTTTTTTTTTAAATCCCACAATGATTACTTCCTTGGTGTTTCTGGAACTTTCCCAGAGGCAGTGGGCACCATTTCAGAACAACTCCAAATGTGGTCCGTTTGTGGGGAAAAGGGAAGGCATAGTCCCACTTTTATTAGTGGATCCAGACCTATCCGTTGGCCTGGAAACTTCTTTTATCCGTCTACATATGCATTTATTTTTTGCTGATTCGAATCATTATTCAATTAAATTAGTCCCAGTTTAATAATAACGACCTCCCTCTAGCTTGTCCCTTTAATGTTAGTGAAAACTAAAACCCAGGTGGTTTTCAACATGACACTCGCTGGAAATCAGTTATGAAATTACCTGTTTATTAATGACGTGTCAGGAGACTGACATGCTAACTGCAGGCACCGGCTGGGGTAGTGCTAACACAGAAATAACAAGGCCATATTATGTGCAATATGTATTCTAAGGAACTGTTACTCTCAGTCCCCAGGGACGACTCTGGAATCCAGATGTTTCATCTCAAGATTTTAATCCCAGAGAGTGAGGATTTCTAAAGAGAAATCAAGTCCACTAAAAGTTGTTGCTTGGCCACACTTCCTCACTGGGGAACTCCTTGGAGCAGACATTTACTTTTCGTATATTCAGAGGGTTCTGTTTGTGTAAGGTAGTCAGCTGGAGAGGGAGAAGTCACTTGGCAGTCACAAGGGGGGTGGATTTAAAGCATGACCCTAAAACGCACACTGAAGGCTCATCGATTGATTAGTATCTGTGAAGCTTTCCAGGTAAGGAGGCTGCAGAACAAAATGAGAGCTCTCATTTTAAACTAAGGAATAAAAGGGTAATTTTTACTGGAAATAAGAAAATTTTATAGGAAGGTTTTACATCTTAAAGAGCTGTGGCCACAAAACTATAAATAACACACTGGACAGATTCATGCAGACTGTGGTTTTCTTCTTCTTCCTCCTCCTCCCCCTCCCCCTCCACCCCTTCCCCTTCCTCCCCCCTCCTCCTTTCCCTTCTCCTCCTCCCCCTCCTCCTTCTCCTCCTCTTCCTCCTCCCCCTCCTCCTCCTCCCCCCTCCTCCTCCTCTTCCTCTTCTTCCTTTTCTTAGCAGACAAAAATGTGTCACAAAGTTGATATTAGCAACAGGTAAAATAAACTAATGATTCTTGCAACTTGGGTGGGGAGGGCGTTACTTTCCCCTCCTTTCCTTGTTCTCCGAATGTTCTTTAAGCCAGCTCACACGGCTGACTGACCAGACAAATGCGAATCACCTGACCGTTCTCTGTTATTGTAAATAAACTCCAGGATGTAACAAGGCACTGACGCATTTGTAGCAGTGAGTTTGGCTACATCGCTTTGGCTCCCAGAGGGTTGCTGGCCTACCCACCCACACAGGAGCTGTCTAGATTCATGAATAGAACACACACACACACACACACACACACACACACACACACACACACACACACACGTTAATTTTAAAATGTCTTGGCTACCTCAAGGGTACCTTCCCTTGGAACACCTTCCTTTGCTACCCTAGGCCCAATCTGGGAAATGGTCAGTGGCCACCCAGCTGAATTCTCACATGGCTGCTTGACTTTCTCTCCTGAAACTCCTACATCCCATCCTTCTTCCCTGAATGGTGGTGATTCTCTGTCTCCTTTTTTTCCAGTTCCTAGCCCCCACAATTAAAAAGGTTCCACCCGGTCTCCTTTTGCCACTGGCATCTTTATTGTTCCACCAAAACCCAATTGGGGACAAAGACCTTTAGAGTTTAGACACACAGATTCCTGATTAAATCAAAGCATTAGAACCAATCCCTAATACTCATTTGTCCAAAAATACCATCTTCCCCACAATGAGTCTCAGGAGCTCAGTTTGCATAGGGAAGCCTCGGGGGTCATAATTCAACCCTTTTGCTCTCTTAGTGCAAATGCACCGGTCTTTCCAAAGTAATATCTCATCCCAGAGGACAAAGTGGAGAGTAGCAGCTAGCCAGCCACTTTGGAGTTGGAGTGTGAAGAGCCACAGAAGTTGTAGAAGTCTGTGTTAAGTCACTTTTGGACCCCGGGAATCAGAAGCTTGAAACCAAGGACATAAGGCAAGCTTTTACAAAAAGAGGGTAAACGTTACTCTGCCCACTTCCCTTGAGCTGCAGTGGTTAGGGATATGCTGGCAATATCTCTTTGAAGAAATCTTCCCTTGTCGATTGCAATAGATGTCTGCCTTCTTCACTTGTGGGTGCAGGGTTGGAGGTGGGGGTGGGGATGAGAATGGACTCTGCTAAGAGATCAAGGCAATAGAATCATCTACTGTTGAGTACCTTGAATGTAATTTCTAAAGAGGTAACAGCCTGGTTCCAGTTTCAGTTCTACATCCCTTGTCCTCCATTACCACCCACCTTCTAAGATGCTTCTGATGTTAGACTTTTTGTTTTCTAGAACATTCCCTTCCCTCTGTCCTAGGTGTGGTCTCCTTCTACAATTATATTTACCTAACATCTGGTTCTGGGACTAAATTTAGTTTTCCTTTTTTTTTAAAAAAAAAAAAAATTATTTCTTCTATCATTTATTTATTCGTTTCTCTATTTATTTTAGACAGCATCTCCCTCTTCAGTTCAGGCTGGCCTGGAACTCATCTATAATCTTATCTGATCTTGAATTCATGACAATCCTCCTGCCTTAGCTTTTCAAGGGCTGGGATTACAAGAGTAACTCACCAGGATCAGCTCAACAGTTTAAAATTTGTTTATTTAAAGAGCATTTGCATATACATGCAGGTACCTGGGAGGCCAGAGAGAGTGTCAGATATTCTATATCTAGAAGTACAGAAGTACAGAAAGTTGTGTGCTACCCAACATGTGTGCTGAGTACTGAACTTGGGCCCTCTGGAAGAGTAGCACATGTTCTTGACTGCTGAGCCATCTCTCTAGCTCCTCAGAACTGCAATTTAGACTTAATGGGTTATCTCAGTCTCTTGGAGATAAAGTACTGGGCCCTTCCTCAAAGCTATGCTTGCACAAACTATACAATGTTCTGCATGCTTTTGTAGTTGACAATTTACTTTCTTGGGAGACTTCTCATTTGATATAACTTATAGCCTTTGAAGATAGTTTCAGTGTACTTTATAATCCCTGCTTCCCAGAGGGTCAATGATTCCCAGAGAAGTAAGGCAATATATTTACACCAAATTCAGACATGAGCTGAAGGATTGGATCTGAAAGTCAAGGGCATCAGGCCATTCTTCCTACCACTCTACACTGCCCGGCTCATGGAAAATGCATGACCTTCACTAACAGAGAGCATAGAAAAATGAGAATTCAGGTAGAGGTTGTGTGCTGCAGTGAAAATAAAACAACAACCCTCAAACTTAAAAGCCTGGTTTTAAAAAGGAAAAGCCATTCCTTAATAAGAAAGTGTTTTGATTTTGAAATCAGGATTTTCATCTTAAAAAATACTTTTTCAATTTGGGACCAATTTAGAGGGAACTCCAAGGATGATAAGTCCTCAAATAGAGGAATAAAAAAAAAAAA
>JADRCC010560939.1:0-20190 GCA_019843855.1 Hylomyscus alleni
ACACACACACACACACACACACACACACACACACACACACACATACCACAATAATATTGTATAAGCAGAAACAAACCCTAGTGATAGCAGCACTCAACAGAGACTGAAGGAAAGGCCATTCAGAGGCCATCCCCAGCTAGGGCTCCATCCCATCTGCCAACACCAAAACCTGACACTATTGCTGATGCCAAGAAATGCTTGCTGACAGGAGCCTGGTATGTCTGTTCCCTGAGAAGTTCTACCAGAACCTGACCAATACAGATGCAGATACTCACAGACAACTATCAGACTGAGACCTGGGAACAAATTGGAAGAGCTAGGAAAAGGACTGAAGGGGCTAAAGGGGTTTGCAATCCTATAGGAAGAACAATATCAACTAACTGGAAAGCACAGAGATTAAACCACCAACCAAAGAGGACACATGGAGGGATCCATGGCTCCGGATACATATGTAGCAGAGTATGGCCTTATCTGACATCAGTGGGAGGGGAGGCCCTTGGTCCTGTGGAGTCTTGATGCCTCAGTAAAGGGGAAATGCTAAGGCAGTGAGGTGGGAGTGGGTGAGCAGGTAGAAGAGCAAACTCAAAGAAGAGGAAGAAGAAGAGGAATAGGATGAGGATTTTGTGGAGGGAAAACTGAGAAGGGGGATATCATTTTAAATGTAAACAAATAAAATTATTAATCAAAAAGAAAGAGAAAACCTTCTTACAGACTAAAAATGTGATTAAAAAAAGAAATTAAAGTTACTAATTAGCTTAGAAATTTTAAGATGGCCAGTTTGGGGTCTTTAATATGACAGTGAAACTAAGATATGCACTAATGTAAGCCTTGTTGAGGAGTCATATTTGATGTCAGATTAATAAGCATGGGTCATAAAGAGAGCAATGATAGGCTTTGCATGGGTCATCATCAAGGGAATCTAGAAAGGTGTGAGGGAGAAGCAGAGTTAGGGAGAAGAATGTGGATTTGGATTAAAAAGAAACTGATGAGCCGGGTGGTGGTGGCTCACGCCTTTAATCCCAGCCCTTGGGAGGCAGAGTCAGGTGGCTTTCTGAGTTCAAGACCAACCTGGACTACAGAGTGAATTCCAGGACAACCAGGGCTACACAGAGAAACCGAGAAACCCTGTCTCAAAAAAAAAAAAAAAAAAAAAAAAACCAAAAAAAAACAAAAACAACAAAAAAAAAACAAGAAAGAAAGAAAGAAAGAAAGAAAGAAACTTATGAGAATACAAATGGCTATACCAGATATGTGTCAGCATGCACAGAAAATCTGCTACTTCTAAGACTCATACCTATCTAGATAACTACATATGTATGAGGCTGACAAACTGTAAAAACCCAAAATTAGGGGCTGGTGAGATCGCTCAGCAGGCAGGAGCACTGACTGCTCTTCTGAAGGTCATGAGTTCAAATCTTAGCAACCACATGGTGACTTACAACCACCTGTAATGAAATTTGACACCCTCTTCTGGTGGTCCAAAGACAGCTACAGTGTACTCATTTATAATAATAAATAAATCTTTAAAAAAAAAAAAAAAACAAAATTCAGTTCTGAACTTTATCCCTGGCAGGTACACCTTCTTTGAAGAGTTTTCTTCTATGAAATAAGTTAACTCAATTCAATTTTATATTCACTAATTACAATTTTACAGAGTGAACAATGTGTTTAATTATATCTGACAAGTTGTATTATTACATAAGTTTTTAAAATAGAAAAGTGTTCAAGTTCATAAATAACTAATATATTAGAGAATGAGATGAAACCTAAAGTCACACTTTTAAGAGTTCATACAGGTCTGATGTCACAGGTCAGGACTATTTTTTTCCCCATAAGACATTAATACAGGAAGAGTAAGAGGAAAGTCAGACTTGCACAAAGGCTATTTTCATGTTTCTTCCAATCTCAATATCTTCTATCAAGCTCAATAGAGAGATAGTCTGAAAGAGATATTGCTGGAATTCTCAGCTATATGTGAAGTCATGGTGAACGTTCTGCTCTTCAGGAAAACTAAATACTAAGCAGAAGAGTCAGAGGTAGCAACATATGCAGGTGGGGCCATGAGGCCCACCATGTATACACTTAGGTTGGTGGTTTAGTCTCTGGGAGCTCTGAGGGTACTAGTTAGTTCATATTGTTGTTCCTCCTATGGGGCTGCAAACCCCCTCAGCTCTTTGGGTCCTTTCTCTAACTCCTTCACTGGGGACCCTGTGCTCAACCCCAGCTGCATATGTAGCAGAGGATATCCTATTTGGTCATCAGTGGGAGGAGTGGTCCTTGATTCTGTGAAGGTTCTATGCCTCAATGTAGGAGGATACCCAGGCCAGGAAGCAGGAGAGGGTGGGTTGGTGAGTTGGTGAGCAGGGGGAAGGGGGGGGGATAGTTTTTTTTTTTTCAGATGGGAAAATTGAAAAGGGGATATTGTTTGAAATGTAAATAAAGAATATATCTAATAAAAAAAAAGAGTCAGAGGTAGCAAGTGTTGGAGTTTTAGCATCACTGCAAGGAAGTATCCTTGGGAGCTTCTAGCTTTAGCCATCACCTACCAAGTAAACAGGAATCCTTGACTAGAATGTGGAAAAGATTTTTGGATGAACAAGAGTAAAGAAAAGTTAGAGAGTTTATTATTTACACAGACACATCTAAGAAAAGAGTAGGGTAAACCCCTAAGGCATGAGTGTGGACCATTCCAGAGTGGCACTTAGTGTCTTTCCAATGGCTCTATGCGCTGGAGAGATGGATCAGCTATTAAAACCTAGGCTCACAACCAAACCTACAATGGCTCTGTGAATGATATCATACTTTCTAGGTTACCTTCCTCAAGGGAAGAAATTTTCAAACAAGTCTGAAAGAGCAAGTGGAGTGGAAAATTTAAGAAAATTAAAAGTTAAAAATACATGAGATGGCTTACAGAATTTTCTTTTGTAAATGAAATTGTAAGGTGGTTTTGATGAGGGTGTATTATTTAGAACTAGGAATGAGCACTGAGTGCTAATATGATAAAATTAAAGGTTGCAAACATTTTTGCCCCTACATAAGCACAGGGAATGTGTTTTAGTGTTCTTATTTGAGTTATCTTCTAGATAACATTTTTTTTTTCCTGTAGGTGATATTGGCTTTAACAACTAAACAACACAACTAAGGGATGCTCCCAAACAGAAAAATTTGCTTTATACTGTGGCTATCGTGAGGTTGGACTCCAGGCTTGTTGGGGCTGCAGAGAGGCCTGGAGGATTGGTGTGGATAAAGAGTTAGGAGGGACTGCTTGGTTCCTGGTCACAAGGCAGCCCCTGCACTCACACAGAAGCATCAGTCAGTCACTCTGTGCCATGAGCCACTTTGTCTCAGCCGAGGCCTAACCTTGTAAGTTTCAGATGGCCATCTTTTATAGTTTCCTTCTTGAATGCCTAAGAAGCCCTTAGAGATAAAGGGGTGGTGAGGTGACAGTTAAATAAGTTTGGGCTCTGGATGAGAATCTAAATGAGAGCTGAGCTGTAGGGATAAGAAGGGTTGAGATGGAACTATGAGAGGTGAAGCGCTGGAGAGAAACCGAAGAAATGATTGGGAAGGAAGAACCAAGTTGGGGGATCTTCTTCAGATGGGGGCAGTTAAGTTAGGCTGGTGGGCAGGAAGAAAGGAGATTTTAGTCTCCTGGGGAGTAAAGGGGATGGTGCTACCTAATTTTCAAAAAAGAACTCTGTCTTCTGGGGCAGAGGTTTCTCTTTAAAAAAAAAAATCAATGACAAGTGAGTGGACGTTCAGCTAGCACAAGGAATCCCAGTTATCAGTCACTGGGGTCCCTTGTCCAAGGCACAAGAACCAGTGCAAGTACTAGGATCCCAATAAGGACACTTGGACAAGAATGCTTTCTTAACATTTCGTATTCACATTCAACTAGGATCTGTATCAGTGGTCAAAGCGGTAAAATCCACAGCAGGGCTCTATGAGTCTGGAGAAGACAAGGAGGATGAGAATGAGGGTTGAGCCTTGATTTTAGGGAGTGGGGAAAGAACACAGAGGCTTTTTTTTTTTTTTTTTAGGGTCTAAACGTGACAAGGCAGCGAGTGAGTTAACAGAAGAAACTAGAAACTAATTTCTTAGAAACTGGATCAGTTTTATGAGCACAAATCCTGAGCTAGGTTGGGGAGCAGGTGTGAACTAATGTTAACCATTGATCGATGCAAAGGATCTGATCACCTTACCCTGGGATTCCCTATATCTTAAGTCAGATCACTCATTCAATAGATCACTCTAGGGGACTTGCAGATCAACATTCCACTTCACAGGAGGGCCAACCAACTTTAAGAAAAGTGCAGCAAGTGAAACAAGATAGTCATATCCAAACCTTAGGAAGTTATTCAGTACAAATCAAAGACATTTTAGTGTGGTTTCAGTGGTCCACATGTCAGAAGAATGTATAAGTGGTTCAGCAAGTAGGGGATTTATAGGGCCAGCTCCAATGGAATAACAATGAAAAGAAGATGAACCTATGTAAAACCTGTCTCAAATCTCGTTTTGAGAGAGTGGGCAGGGTTTGGAGTCGGATGAGACATAGATTGGTATAACTGGAAATTTTGCTTTCCAAGGGAGAGGGTAAACCTGGAAAAAAGACAAATAACATAGAAAACCCACAGAACAAATAACGCATAACAGCAACAATGAGGGCAGAGAGTTTAAGGAGTGTTCGGGCAGCAGAGGGGCAGCGAGGTTGTGGTGCAGAAAGCAAGAGTTCAGAGCACTTAGAACAATGTGGGTCTGGGTGTCATCTGCCACTGGGGTGCAGGGACAACACTATAAAGACTAAACACAGAGGCACTTGGCTACATTCCTTCCCAGCTGCCACTGGGGTGTCAGCTTGTGGCACATAGACACTCTCTCAGAATAGGGGAAACACAGCCTATGTTTCACTGGGTGAGAAATAGCCCGGACCTAGGGGTGTGGTTCTCCAACTCCAGACACACTCCAGGTGATTGGAACTGCAAAAGTTGAGAATGGGGGGCTGAGGGCCTGATATGAGCCAGGGGCAGGAGAGAAGGAAATTCGGCTTAGCTCAGAGAGAGTGTCTGGAAAATGGAGGGGCCTTTGGCGGTACTCCATGGCAGTTCTTGAGGAAAGAGACAATCCTTTGCTTGTGCAAACTATTTATTCATGGTAGAAAAGATGCATAAGATTTACTCAGGGTGGACCAGAGATTAAATACCTTTTATAGGAAGGAATGTCCTGGAAGAAAAGGTTATTGGCTAAAGCCTTGGGTCATCTAGATACATCATTAGCATGGAGAATTCTGGGCATTATGCTACCTGACCTGCTGTCATTGTTCCCTTAATGGAGAGTCATTGTAACGTACTCCAGGAGAGGAATCTGGTCTGGGGGTGATTTAAAGGCCTTTTGTTCTCAAATATGAGAATTGCTGGGGTTCCTTAATAAGTTTGATGTGTCATGACACTACACAGAACAACTAAACTATAAGCTAGTACTAAGAACATGGTACTGACAAAGACCTAGAGAAGCAAGAGCAGGGAAGCAGTCCAACTCTGATTCTCTAAGAACACAGGGAGAGCACAGAGCAAGACAGAAACACAGTAACAAACTCACAATGTAACTCTGTGCGCAGAGCTAGCAAAGTATGCATTCAATCAGTCACCCAGTTGGCAGATCATTCATCCAGACTAAAAGCAAAACCAGATCAGAATCAGGAAACCAGGGTCTCTGCATTTGCCATCCCAACTTAGTGTAGAGGATGAGGGAAGGCTCGTGGTCATGGTCCAAACCTTCCTTAACAAGGCTCTTAAAGGTTTTTCCTATTCATCTCTAAGGTCTGGCCTTCCTCCCCAAAGAAGGATGCTCAGGGGCATATCCTCCTCCTCCTCCTCCTCCTCCCTCTCCTCCCCCCCTCCTCCTCCTCCTCTTTCCTCCCACCTCCAAGGGAATTCTCAAAGATTTCTCCCCAAGAAGCTCCTCTCAGGGGTCTATCCATCTTAATGCCTTCAAGATGCCTCAACCAGTCTCATTTGCCTTCTTAACCAGAACTGAATTCAGTGTACAGATACCCCTCTTAAGATTGTTAGAAGAACCTATTCTTTTTGGTGTCTGAGAACACAATATTTATTCTGGACTTTTAGGGATTCAGAGGCACTCTGAAACTTTCACCAAGGGTTGCCCCCTCTGCAATTCTCCATGTCCTGAATGGCCCAGAGCTAGGCTGAGGTCAAGGCAACAGGAGAAATCCTGATGGAGGCACCAACGACTTAATCCATATGAGGAAGTCACTGATCACATGTTATTTGTATTGAGTCTTCTATCAAGCTGATTAAAAGTAGATTTATGCCTTGGGGGACTTTTGGTGCCAAGACCTTGTGATTACATCATACCTAGTGCAGACTGTGGAGTCTTTACAATGTAACTTTGGATCTTATGAAACAATACACCAAACCAATCTTGAGGAATAATGTGTATTAAGTTATAAGATCTTAGTTTACAGACTGACTTCAGATCTCAGGATCTCACACCTACTTCCTATAAAAGTAAATAAAATTATAAACTAACAGAAACATAAAGTCTCTCTCTTCATACATGGGAGGAGAGCAATTTAATACTAAACTATAGCAAATAAATACATACATATATTCTTATAAATGTATACCTCTATAGTTACTTCTCAGTTATTTTCAAAATGCTAATGCATATTTTATATTGATAAGAAACAAATTCAACTCAGAAGAACAATACAGAAAAATATACATATCAATACCCTGAAATATTAAAATTCTAATCCCTTAAGTAAGTAATATAAACATAGAAACAAATAAGCACATACTTTAAAACAAATATTAACAAATGGCATTTTAGAGTAATCACTTGGAGACATGTAAAATGTCCTAAGCTTGGTACTTGCTATAAAAATGGAAACAATGAGCTGCAGGTAACAAAGTGTCTCACATTGTTCAGAATGCAGAGTAGAATTGTCTCTTTGTGATTGCAAAGAATGTGTCTCTTTCTTCCATACAAAATAAAACTGATTCCACAAAGCCAGAAAACTATCTGAGAGGTTGGCTTGAAGGATCACCAGAAAAGTAGTATACAATGAGGACAAGGAAATACACAGCCCTTAAGACAAGTGGAAAAAGGGAAATGCTTGTAGGAATTTTGCAGCTTTCAGAAGATCATGCTTGGGCTGGTTCATCCATTTGGAAAGGATCATGCCTTGGGCCTGTGGAATTTTTTTTCACTAAATACACACAGGAAGATCAGAGGCATGCTGAGACTAAAACAACTATCTATGTTTTATCAAAATGTGTTTAGGAAAATAGGTCTGATAACCTGAACCAGTTCCTCTATCCAAAGGAGCAACAGTATGCTATTAAAATCTCCGGGAATCCATATGTGCAGTCCCCCGTTTTGTCTGAAGAACATTGCTTGCTCGATGTTATCTATCACCTTTGGTTTTTACATATTTCTGCCTTCTCTAAATACCTTGGGAAACAAACAGGTCCCTCCAATATCATCAACCTGCTCTGCTGGGGTAAGTTTGGGAGTCTTAGGACTTGAAGTACTTCTATTGCTGTTTTCCATGGCTGTTTCTGGACCCTGGCTTGACCTCTGGGTTGTAGTGTTGCTACAGTCACCTACCATCTTCCTCTTAACTGATTGCTACCAAAATTTCAATTTCTTTTGAAGCAAACAGGCTTTACCTGCGCTTCACTTCATGTGGTTCCTCTCACCATGCTGCCAAATAACGGACACATATTTAGAGCTGGTAACTATAAAGTCTACTCTGAAAGTGAAAGTCCCTTCTTATGACAAGGACATTGGATGATAAATATTGTCTGTTGTCCTTCGGGGCTTCCATCTCTGAACCTGAAACCTTAAAATTGGAATTAAATTATATAGCTTCTTACTAGTTCCTCAGTAACAACCTCATGTGAGAAGCATGTCTTTCTCCTGGAGCAACTTTCCTTTCCTTTTATTTTTATATTTTTGAAATTTAACTTTTAAATATATATGTGTGCATTTTTGTGTCAACACACACATTCACAATAGCAGGTAAAGTGGAAGAAGGATGTTGGATCTCTTGCAACTGAAGTTATGGATGGGTCCTAGGAAAGCAACCCCACTTTTCTGGGGGTATAGTCAGTGCCCTTAACTGCTAAACTATTCTTTACCTTTTTTTTTTTCTTTTGAAGACTCTGTAATGCCAGCTCTGGGCTTAAGTCGTCTTGTTTCTTCTAACTTGAATATACATGCCTGAGATACCTTTGTGATTTTTTTAACCCTCTTTAAAAACTAACTTGCCAGCAAGAATTATTTTCTGCTCCATGTAAAATTAGCAGGATTTTGAAATTTCAAAAAATATATAACTATCCAAGTTTGCTGAGAATGTACATTCATAGTTTTAGAGGCATTTAAGTGTCTACATAATTGAAATTTTGGCTTACTACATCATTATGGTATTTCTCTTACACATAATTTAACTTAAGTAATTTTTGTGTGTTTGCTATACTGCACTCAGAACTTATCCTAGCAGGAACACATCAGACAGTCAATAAACATACATGAAATGACTGAATGTTTGGATTTATCTTTCTCATTATTCTCTGTGTTTAACATTTTGTAATCAAGAACCTGAGTTTAGAGCGATTAAAGAACTAGGTAAAATTATCACATAGTGATAATATTAACTGATATACTTAGATCAGAAAATCACTTACCCCTCATCAGAGTTTTTCTTACAGTAGATGGGAATTAATACAAAGACCTACAACTGTACAAGGTACAGAGAATAAGAAATTTTTGGAACACTCAGCCATAAGTGATATATCATTATCAAACCTGTCCCCTCAAGACTCAAGAATTTTTATTGAATAGATGGTAGAAAGATTGCAAGAGCCAAAATTGGTGTATAACTCCAAGGAAATAGTATTTTCCAGACACAATAGGGCTGATGCACATACAAAAATCACAAGGACTACGAAAGCAAGCACAAGACCTGTACAGGTTTAAAGCAGACACATTCTCCTTAGATTATAACACCAGAATTTTGTCTGGCTTAAATGACTTAAAAGTAGATAGCTATATTTTGAGAATTTCAAAAGGAAATGCTAGTTTTTTTGTTTGTTTGTTTTTGTTTTGTTTTTTGTTTTTCGAGACAGGCTTTCTCTGTGTAGCCCTGGCTGTCCTGGAACTCACTCTGCAGACTAGGCTGGCCTTGAACTCAGAAATCACCTGTCTCTGCCTCCCAAGTGCTGTGATTAAAGGTGTGTGCCACCACCACCGAAATGCTAGTTTTTCATGGGGCAGAAATGAATTCTTGCTGGCAAGGGAATTTCTAAAGAAGATGAAAAAAATCACAAAGATAGCTGAGGCATATATATCCCAGACAGGAGAAAAAAGTGATGTCTAGAGCTAATATTACAAAACCTTCAAAAACAAAACATTCAAATCAAGAAACTAATAGTAGGGGTGGGTTCATCAGGTAAGAGCACAGAGAAGGGAACTAGAGAGAATAAATCTTACTCCTAACCAAGAAGCTTTGTGATATCAATACTATTAAGGAAAGGAAATACCAGTTTTCTACAACGGAGCAGCACTGAATATATCAAACACACTCCAGGGGTGATCCATGTCCAGTTACAGTTGGGCAACCAAAAATAGACTCTATAGGCTACTTTTTGTTATTTTTGTTGTATATTTTGATTTATTTTATTTTGTTAGGGTATTTTCTGTCTTACTGAATTGTTTTGGTTTTTGTTTGATTTTGCTTTTGTTTTTCTGTCTTTTTAAAAAAAATTTCATTTTGGGCTTTCTGCTCACTTGTGAATGTGTGTGTGTGTGTGTGTGTGTGTGTGTGTGTGTGTGTGTTTGTATGTGTCTGTGCACCTGTAAGAGAACAATAGAACAAAATAAAATTAAGCTGGCTGGGTTAAGAAATGGGGAGAATCTAAAAGGATTTAGAGAAGGAGAAGCAATAAAATCCTAATATATGAAACAAATACTAGAAAAATTTTAAAATTTATTAATTAAGGTCTGTGGACCTTAGTGTAATTGTATTTTACTTTACAGCTAAGATCCACTTCTAAGTGAGTATATGCTATGTTTATTTTTCTAGATCTGGGTTACCTCACTCTGAATGATTTTTTTTCTAGTTCTATCTACCTACTGGGAATTTCATGGTGTCATTGTTTTTAACTGCTGAGTAAGAAAGCTAAATCCATTGAAGTCTATATAGCTCTAGGAAAGTCTCTAAATATCCTAAGCTTTCTAAAAAGCTTCTGTAGTCCAGCTTATGGGTAATTATTCTTATTAACTTAGGTATGTCAATTTAGAAACCCAGAGCATTTGTTTGTTTGTTTGTTTGTTTAATTTTGTACTTAAAAGCTCCTCTTGAGAAAGGCTTGGGGCCACACTGTAATCCTGAGCACCCTGTATAGTTGTAGGCTGCCTAATAAAAACTTATGAATTGCTTAAAGAAGAAATAAAATAAAAGAATATTTCAAGTCATTTTGATGAAACACAAACCTTGATTCTTAACTATGGTATACAAAAACAGCAATAACTGGGCACAGATGATAGGAAGGTGGAACTTAGAGTTAAATGAGAAGTATTCAGAGAGATCATAAGTGAGGAGAGAGAGGAGAGAGGGGGGAGAGAGGAGAGAGAGGAGCAGGTCACTATCAGGTTGGATAGACCAAGTACATGCGGCCAAGGGAAGTTCACCCTGAAAGCAGGAAAGATCTTCGGTTCAATTTAGACATTCATAATATTAAGATAGTAACAGGCTGGTGGAGCAGAGCAGCTCAGGAGACATCAGCTTGGCAAGTGGCAGACATTTGTATGGGGCTGTCTTAGTCAGGGTTTCTATTCCTGCACAAACATCATGATCAAGCAAGTTGGGGAGGAAAGGGTTTATTCAGCTTACACTTCCACATGGTTGTTGATCACCAGAGGAAGTCAGGACTGGAATTCAAGCAGGTCAGGAAGCAGAAGCTGATGCAGAGACCATGGAGAGATGTTCCTTGCTGGCTTGTTTCCCCTGGCTTGCTCAGCCTGCTCTCTTATAGAACCCAAGACTTCCAGCTCAGGGATAGAACCACCCACAAGGGGCCCTACCCCCTTGATCACTAATTGAGATCACTCCATCTCTGCACTGTTCTTAACACTGTTCTTAACACAGCTGGATCTCATGGAAGCACTTCCCCAACTGAAACTCCCTTCTCTCTGATAACTCCAGCCTGTGTCAAGTTGGCACACAAAACCAGCCAGTACAATTGACCCCTTGCCAACTAGACACAAACAAACACATCACTATTAAGCCTCAACCCTTACTTTCTTATTCATCCCCAAGATCTAAAGTCCCACAGTCTTTACATATTGAAAGTTCAATCCATTTAAAATGTCCAAATATCTTTTAAAATTTAAAGTCTCTTAACTGTGGGCTCCACTAAAAATACTTTCTTCCTTCAAGAGGGAAAAATATCAGGGCACAGTCACAATCAAAAGCAAAACCAATGTCTGGGATCTAACTCATGATCTTCTGGGCTCCTCTAAGGGCTTTGGTCACTTCTCCAGCACTGTCTTTTGTAGCACATATCTTGTCTTCTAGGCTCCAGATGCCTGTACTCCACTGCTGCTCCTGTTCTTGGTGGTCATTCATGGTACTGGCATCTCTAAAACACTGTCTTCTGCTGTAACTAGTTTTCACCAATAAGCCTCTCATAGGCTCTCTTCATGGTGCCAAGCCTCAGCTCCTTTGCATGATCCCTTCAGTCCTAGGCCATCAATTGCAACTGAGGCTCACCTTCACCAATGGCCTCCCATGACCTCTCACTGTGCTGAGCCTCAGTTGCTCTTCATGACCTCTTCGTGCTGTCAAAACCAGTACCATCTGGGTGACTCTTACACATTACCAAGTCCTGCTGTAGCACAAGGTACAACCTTAGCTATCTCTGGAACACAGCCTCTTTGTGCTCTCAGAAAACACTTCACAGAAGATGTCACCTCACTGGTGCTGGTCTCTTCTTAATCACTGCTAATTTCTTAGCATCAGCTAACCAGCATCAATAGTCCCAGTAATACAAAGTTTTTGCATTAGTAGTTTTAGTATCTTGTTAATCACAGCTGATACTTCAGCTCCATCTTACCAAAACCAAAGAATTCTCACAATCAAAACAACATGGCCCTGATAAGAGTCTTTAATCTTCCCTCTGAAATTTCACAAGCTAGACCTCCATCTCTGCACTGTTCTTAACATGATCTTCCAAGCTCCCACAGAACATTCTACAGAGTTCTTAACAACCAGTGGTTCTTCTAGCTCAAAGTCCCAAAGTCCTTCCACAGTCCTCCTCAAAACATGGTCAGGTTGTCACAGGAATACCCCACTATGCTGGTACCAATTTTGTATTAGTCAGGGTTCTCTAGAGTCACAGAACTTATGGCAGTCTCTATGTAGTAAAGGAATTTTGATGACTTACAGTCTGTAGTCCAACTCCCAACAATCAACACCCAACAATGATTGGCAGCAGCTGTGAATGGAAGTCCAAGGATCCAGCAGTTGCTCAGTCCCACAAGGCAAGCAGATGAAGCAGAGAGAGCCTTCCTTCTTCTAATGTCCTTATATAGGTCTCCAGCAAAAGGTGTGGCCCAGATTAAAGGTGTGTGCCACCACACCTTTAATCCAGATGACCTTGTTTGAACTCATAGGTCTTCCAATCTTAATCTTCTAGGATTCATAGCCACTGTGCCACCACACCTTTAATACCAGATGATCTTGAACTCTAGATCTTCCTATCTTAATCTTCTGAGATTCATAGCCACTATACCTCAAGATCTCCATGCCAAGATTCAGGTTGGAAACATGTATCTCTCAGCTTCCAGATTAGGGCCACAGGTGAGCCTTCTAATTCTGGATTGTAGTTCATTTCAGATATAGTCAAGTTGACAACCAGGAATAGCCACTACAGGGGCTTAACAGATTGAAGGATTAGAACAGCTCAGGACTTATTCAGCATAGTGCCTACAAAGCAAACTGCAGTGTCTCTGTGTTGTTTACTTGAGAAGTATATGGGCAATAATGGGAAGGAAACTCACAATAGGTATTTAGAAGTAAAAAGGAGTGTAGCAAAGCCTCCAAAAAATAATTTGGTTCAATACATATAGCTACGCAAAAATCATCTCCATACTTTAGGAGTAGTTATGTTCTCCTCATTTTATTTCATTTTTTCATTCAGTATTATTTCCAAAATCCTATTAAATTATAAAAACTAAATTGTTATATATTTATTATGCTAAGTATAAAAGAAAAATAGTGCAGAAGGAGGTGGGAACCTCAAAGAAGAAGCTTTGGAGGTGGACAGACTTCAGGCAAATGTACAGGAGATTAGTGGAGACCATAAGACAGACAACTTCTTACTAGTTTTCGATAATACCGAAGATAATTTAAATAAGTCTGGTTGATAATTGCCTGATGCAATAATTAACTAATAGTGTGTCATGTTCTCCTATTTAATTTTGACTAGCCCTGATGCCGAGGTGATATGGAATATCTTCTCTAGGGTTTCTTCTTATCTTGGAGTATACAGCCTTATCATCTGTTGGAAGGAATTCAAGTTTTCCCTTTCTTTGTCAAAGAAAGTCTCGCTATACAGCCCACACTTGCTCTAATCTTGTAATAACACTCTTGCCTATGCCACCTTGTGGAGACAGATATGGTTCTGGAATCTATTAGATGAAAAGCAATTCCTTGTTTATTGTTTTATCTAGTAGAGGACATATTATTGACCATGTTGGACAAAGTTACTACTTGATTTAAATTGTACACAGAGATATCAATACAACCTGACATGGGGCAGTAGACTAATAGATCGGAAAAAATACTCAAGTCAGCTGAAAAAAAAAACAAAAAAACAACTGGGGTTAGGGTCTAAATGAATAACATCAGCTTATTTAAAAGATGGAGTTTCATGGAAGAAAATGTAAGTTCAGAATACTAGTTTTTATGATGACTCAAGTTGGCTGATGTTTTCTTCTAGAGAGAGGATCTCTCAAAAAAGTGAGTAAGTCTTCTCATCCATGCTTTCAGAACAATATCCAGATATTTAGTCTAAGAGAAGCAGGTCATATACAATAGAACTCCTCCATTAGCTAAATATCAGACACCTGGAAACTTAGTGCGATAAAAATCACAACATCACTTTTCAAAGCAATGAAGGCTTTATTTTACACAGAGAAGGGAAGGCTGATAAATCCATGCAATGCACACACAACAAAGTAAATTCCAAGCCAACTACTGTTACCACTGAGAATCAGATGAAGAGGCAGCTGAAAAGACCACTCCTAGTATCAGAATGGAGTGCAAAGATAAGCCTCAAAAGCTACCCTTGCAGAGGGGCTAGAATTCAATTTGGACTGACTATAGAACAATTTACCCCCCAGGGTACTGTCACAATACCAAAAGGAGCCAGCAATCAGTGTAGCTTAACAGCTGGACATCATACCTACCAGCAAAGATAGCTAAACAGAGCATTTTTGTAAAGGAATAACCAAAAAGACCCCTGCTAGCTAATCTCATTCTATAGTAACTATGAAAATGTCAAGGCTGCTCCCACTGAGTCCTGATGTTGAAAGCTTTATGGTTTGCAGGGGCTATATCTCACCACAAAAGTCCTGCTAAATCTTTATACACAAATAAACAACCATTAGGATACTCGGTTGGATTTGAGATTTGCCACATTGTAATATAATATGCTTTATTTTAAAACAGAGAAAAATAATGAAAATGGAAAGGAAAATAAAAATTGTAAAAGGTTAAATAAGCAGTCTAAGAACTATGTCAGGGACCAGGAAAGAGACAGGAAGCCCTCCAAAGAGGCACTGCACATATGTCTCCGAAGCTGAAGCAAGAGACATATAATATAGCAACATCTTTCCAAAAGGAGGCATTCCTAACAAAAGATGGATGTAAAAAGGAACATGAATTGAAACTTGAAATGAAAGGTTGAACAACTGGGAAAAATAATTCATTAGAAGATATTCGAACTGGCAGAAGACAATACTTGTCCACTTAAGGACACATAACATGCTTATAAAACAGAGTGAGCATTCAGTGCATGGATGGGATTCCTAGGAAGAAGGTTTTGTCAGCATAGGTTTGATGACTTCAATTTATATAAATACTAAGATGCTTGTTTGTACACAGAAAAGCAGGACCAGAAAGATGACTTCTTGGATAAAGTGCTGTCTATACAAGCCGAAAGGCCAGTATTTGGATCCTTAGCATCCACATAAATATTTGATAGACATGTCACCTCTCTTGTAATACTGTCTTTGGGAAGCAGAAACTAATGGTCTTTAGATCATGTTCATTAGCTAGATTTGCTTAATAAACAAACCTAGCCAGTTTAACCAGAGTCTCTGCCTCAATAAAAGTTAAGATTAAATAAAGAGGTTGCATGATATAAACTTCAGGTCTTCACATACTTGCAAGAATGATGATCCATACATAAACATGCATATTTACAAACGTATACCACACGCATACCTGTGGCTACCCCAAAATCCAATGACAGAAAAATCAGCCACAGAAGAAACGTGAGGTTTCAGTTATAAATAGGACAGCCCAACAGACAAATGCTAAATATGTCATTGCAAACAGTGAAGGCGCAGAGCGAAGGGAATAGATATTTCAAATCCCTGAAAAACATAATTGAAAACAATTTTATTCATGAGAGAAAAAACCTTTAAACCTGAAGAAAATGAAGATATACCCAGAGCAACAATGAATATATTGCTTGTAGATGTAATGAGGAAAAAACCTGAATCTTCTATTTGATCACAAACTCTGTTGCAGAACATTTTTGAGGTTCCCCTTTATCTTTGCTCTCATATCAACTATATCACAGAGATCTTAACCTTCAATACTTCTTCCCACAATGCAACACGTTATCCCAGCCCCCAAGCCAGCTGGCATTCACTGGGAACATGATAACATTTTTTTTTTCAGAAAATATACAGGATATCTAGGACACTAAGAAAAGACTAAATCTAAGAATACTAGGAATAGAGGAAGGAGAGGAAATTGGGTCAAAAGCACAGAAAAAATTCAACAAAATTATAGAAAAAAATCCCTAAACTAAAGAAGAGACAAGGTACATCCCAGACTAGAATACCCAAAAATGTATCAACACAAGAGATAGAGAAAATAAGACATTCCTTGAAAAATATAAATTCAAGCAATAGCTTGACTCACAAAAGATGCTAGAACAAAATCTCCACTCTGTGAGTTGTGACCTCTTTGATAGTTGAATGACTTTCGGACTGACCAATGCCCTCAGAGCTCCCAGGGACTAAACCACCAATCAAGGACTATACATGGTGGGACTGATTGTTCTGGCAGCATGTGTATAGTAGAGGATGGCCGAGTTGGTCATCAAGGGGAGGAGAGGCCCTTGGCCATATGAAGGTTCTGTGCCCCAGTGTAGGAGAATGACAGGGCTGATAAGTGGAAGAGGGTGGGGTGGCAGGCATGGGGAGGGGGGAGGCAACAGGGGTTTGTTATTGTTGTTTTTGATTGTTCATTAAATATTATTTAGAAAATAAAAAAACAAACAAACAAACAAAAAAAGAACATCATGAAAACAAAGAGAATAAATAATCAGACAGTTAGTTATAAAACCAAACTGAAGCAATATCTGCCAACCCATCCTCACCAAAAAGTAAAATCATTAGACAAAAATTAAACAAAACTTCTGGAAGTATCTGACATCATGAACCAAATAGACCTAACATATATTTAAACAACAGCTACCCAAACAAAAATAACATGCCCTCTTTTTAGTACGTCATGGAATCTGACAGGGGAGGGCTAATTATCTAAAATAACTTGAGAAGTTAGACAACAAAAACCTGAATAATACAGTTGAAAAATAGAGTACAGAGGTAAACAAAGAATTCTCAACAGAAGAGTCTTAAATGACCAAGAAGCACTTGAAGAAATGTTTATGCCTGAGCCCCACCACCCCTTCTAGTCTGCACATCCACCTGTAGCTGTGGCAAATATTCATACCTGCTCCTTAACCCAGAGCCTATCTCTCTCCCAGGAGATCTGCCCTAACCAGGAACACAAGTGAGAACATTGCCCCAAAACTCATTCTGTCTGAGACCAATACAGAGCTTAGAAGATGTGGGATATACCCTGCTCTGCTGGAGCCCTATCAACCTTTCTGACTGTACTCTATCTGCACAATTGGGAGATCACTATGGCTGATCCCCTATCCCCTAAACCACAGCCTACCTATCTCCCAAGAGGTATTCCTTAACCAGGATCACAGGTGGCCTGCTCTAAGTAGAGATAGCTTCCCAGTAGGCCTGCTCTAGCCCAGATCACACAGTTTTACTGGCTTCCTAGGAGGCCTTCTCCAATCTGAGACAGCCAAGCCAGTTAACACCAGAGATAATCAGATGGTAAAGGCAAGGACAAAACAAACAAACAAAAAAAACAAAACAAAAAAACAAAACAAAACAAAAAAACGAGAGCAAAGAAGCCAATAGAATCTGCAAATATCAGAACCCAGTTCTCTTACCACAACAAATCCTGGACACCCTAACACATTGAAGAGCAAGATTCTGACTTAAAATCCCATTTCATGAAGATGACAGAGGCCTTTAAGTAGGATATAAATAACCCCCTTAAGGAAATACAGGAAAACACAGGCAACTGGTAGAAGATCTTAAAGAGGAAATAAGTAAATCCTTTAATGAAATACAGAAAAATACAATGAAGCAGGTTAAGGAACTAAACAAAATGTTCCAAGATGTAAAAATAGAAAAAAATTCATAGAGGCAACACTGGAAATGCACAACCTAGGAAAGAGATCAGAAGTTACAGATGAAAATATCAACAACAGAATAAAAGAGATAAAAGAGAGAATGTGAGGCATACAATATGCCATGCAAGATATTGACACATTGGTCAAAAAATTACAAAGTTTAAAAATGCTCCAGGAAATTCAATACACAATGAAAAGATCAAACCTAATATTAATAGGAGTAGAAGAAGGTAAGGATTCTTAATTTAAAGGGCCAGAAAATATCTTCAACAAACTCATAGAAGAAAGCTTCCCTAACCTAAAGAAAGAGATGTCAATAAACATATAAGAAGTCCACAGAACACCAAATAGATTGGACCCAAAAAGAAATATTCCTGTCACATAATAATCAAAACACTAAATGTACAGAATAAAAAAGAATATAAATAATTGTAAGGGCAAAAAGGCCAAGTAACATATAAAGGCAGAAATACACCAGAATTCTCAACAGAGTCTCTGAATGTCAGAAAATCTTGGACAGATGTCATGTAGACTATAAGAGACCACAGATGCCAGCCTAGGCTACTATACCCAGCAAAACTCTCATTCAACCTAGATGAAGAAACCAGATCTTCTATGACAAAACTAAATTTAAACAATACCTTTCTATTAATTCAGCCATATACAGTATACTAGAAGGAAAACTTCAGCACTATGAAGTTAATTACAACCAACAAAAAACAAAAACAAAAAATTAATCATCTCATAACAGACCCAAAAGAAAATAATATTTTTCTCTGTGTCTATTTTTGTCTCTGTCTCTCTCTTTTGCACACACACACACACACACACACTGAGAGAGAGAGAGAGAGAGAGAGAGAGAGAGAGAGAGAGAGAGAGAGATACTACCACCTCCAACAACACAAATAACAGGAATTAACACTAACAATTCAAATAATCATCAGATCATACTACAAAACAATCTTTCAGTTTTAGTGGACTCAATTCCCCAATATAAAGACATAGGCTAACAGAATGCATATGTAAACAGGATTCTGCTGCATATAAGAAACATACCTCAGCAACAAAGGCAGTTAATACCTCAGAATAAAGATGTGAGGAAAAGTTTCCAATAAAATGGTCTCAAGAAACAAGCTTGAGTTACTATAGAAAGATCTAATAAAATAGATGGGGAAGGACATTTAATACTAATCAAAAGAAAAATCCACCTCAATGAAATCTCAATTCAGAAAATCTATGCTCCAAACGCATGCAAACACACATTTGTAAAAGAAAATTTACTAAAGCTCAAAACACCAACTGAACCACACATAATAGTGGATGGAGACCTCAACATCCCACTCTTATGAAGAACAGGTCATTGAAACAGAAAATAAATAGAGATAGAGTGAAAGTAACAGAAGATATAGACTGAATGGATTTAACAGATATCTATAAAACTTTTACCCCCCCCCAAAAGAAGCACCTTCTAAGCACCTTCATGTATCCTTCTACAAATTTAACCATATATTCAGACACAAAACAAACCTCAACAGATACATGAAGATTAAAATAATCCTACACATTATATCAGATCACCACAGACTAAGGCCTGACTTCAATAACTAGAAAAACATCAGAAAGCCCACATACTCATCGAAACTTATAAACTCTACTCAAAGATAGCTTTGTCAAAGAAGAAATAAAGAAATTAAAGATTTTTTAGAAGTTAATAAAAATGAAGGCACAACATACCCAAACTTATGGCATACAATGAAAGCAGTTCTAAGAGAAAAAGTAAAAGCTATAAATACCTTCATAAAGAAAGTGAGATGGGAAGTGGTGGTGCATGCCTTTAATCCCAACACTTGGGAGGCAGAGGAAGGTAGATTTCTGAGTTCGAGGTCAGCCTGGTCTACAGAGTGAGTTTCAGGACAGCCCAGGCTACACAGAGAAACCTTGTATGAAAAACAAACAAACAAACAAAAGATAGTGAAGAAATCCTATACTAGCAATTTAACTATTTTAATACTCCTGAAAGAACAACAACAACAACAAAAAAGAAGCAAACAGTATCAGGAAAGAGTCAAATCTGGACTGAAATCTACCAACTATAAACAAAGAGAACAATACAAAAGCAACAAAACTAAGGGGCTGGCTATTTGAGAAAATCAACAAGATAGATAGCACATTAGTTAAATTAACTAAAAGATACAGGGACAGTATCTAAATAAACAAAAGCAGAAATGAAAAGGTAGAGATAAACAACAGAAACTGAGGAAATTAAAAAAATCATCTAATCTTACTGTAAAAGTCTACAGACTATAAGTCTGTAGATGAAATGGATAATTTTCTAGACATATACCATGTACCAAAGTTAAACCAAGATCAG
>JADRCC010560943.1:0-10475 GCA_019843855.1 Hylomyscus alleni
TATGATGTATGTATATAGTGTTCTGCTTGCATGTATACCTGTATGTCAGAAGAGGGCACCAGATCTCATTATTGAAGGTTATGAGCCACCATATGGTTGCTGGGAATTGAACTCAGGACCTCTGGAAGAGCAGTCAGTGCTCTTAACCTCTGAGGTAAATCTTATTTACAGGCCTAATAAATACTTCATGTCACACCTGTAGGTGACAAAATAAGGGTGTGAAGATATTAGAGAATAAAACATAAGTTTATTTAAAGCTATCACCCATTCCTATAGCTCTTGTTAGCGTGTATATTTTCTCCATGTAAAATAGATAGATAGATGGATAGATAGATAGATAGATAGATAGATAGATAGATAGATAGATAGATACGTCACATGTCTTCAGGTTTGTTTGTTTTCTTGGTTTTTGTTTTGTTTTGTTTGTTTTGTTTTGTTTTTGAGGTAGGGTCTCACTATGTTACTCTGGCTGGGCTTGAACTCACAGAGATGTACTTGCCTGCCTCTGCCTCCTGTGTGCTGGGATTAAAGGTATGCACCATTATATTTGGCAGGGTTGTTGTTATTATTATTATTAAATGTCAAAAATTGGTTCCCAGACATGAAGTGACTGAGCATCCAGAGGGCTGTGTCAGATTCAGTAGAGACTCAACTGTTACAGATTCTGCCTAAGGTAATCCTAAGCCTGGATACAAAGGACTCCCAGATGGCTTCAGCTTCAGGAGACACACATCTTGGGAAAATAGTTCCCAGTTAGAGGCTAGGTAGGTGTTATGCAGGAAAGAGAAACAGAGCATTCACAAAGGGGCTGTGAAGAGCCAGGAAAGCGCCTGTGGTTCGAATTACTCTATTCCCCCGGCCCAGATAATGAAGCTTGAATCACTCATCCCACACCAGAAAGGCCAGCGGTGACATCAGCAGAAAGGACACCCAGCAGCAGAAAGCAGGAGGTGCAACAGAACTTGGCAAAACTTACTGAGGGCTTTGTGGAGTCTTCCTAAAAACCAGAGAGAGACAGAGAGAGGAGTGAACAACCAGAATCTGTCCCTTTATCTCTGCAACCCTGGAAGGCCTACCACTCCGCCACTGCACACATTAAGGAACGGGGCTGCTGCCAGCCCCATCCAACCTCTGGTTCCAAAGGTCAGACTTGGGAGTCCAAGGGAGCTTTTACCACTTTCCTGATGGCCAACTGCCCCAGACTTTCGTTCCTCTTTCCATTTTTATCTGTCTGGTCTCACTTCCTCTGTCTGTTTCCATATTTGCATGTGTGTGTGCAAGCACATGTGCGTGTACGTGCCTGTACGTGCGTGTGCGTGCGTGCGTGCGTGCGTGCGTGTGTGTGTGTGTGTGTGTGTGTGTGTGTGTGTGTGTGTGTACGCACACATGCATGTACCTTACTCAAGCCTATTTGTAGTTACAGCACCTTAGGTGTAAACCTAGCTAAAGGCCCAGCATTGACTGCTTTGTATGCCTTTATAATTCTCTGGAACAATTCTCCAAAGGAACTGCTTCCACAAGTCAGGACCCCAGGAAGCTTGAAATGTTTACCTGCTTCCTATGCTCTTCAGGAGTGCTCTGGTTTCTCTAGAGGACCCACCTGGCCCATATGTTCCCTGCCAAAGAATTGAAGCTATGCATCTGAGAGGCTCCAAAAAAGCTAAGGGCTAGACTCAAGGTAGGTTCTTGGGCTTGGAACAGTGAAGCTGAATATGTCACAGCTTCTCAGGAGCTTAGGGTTGACGGCTGTTACTTCCACGACTAAGTGCTTCTGTTTACCGTATCCTGCCCTTACAGAGTCTGACGCGCCTCTTAACAGCGGCATGCATGGAATTACCATTCCTGCTTTGCAGAGAGTGGGCTGAGGATCAGAAGGACATGAAATTTTCTCAATGCCATCTAGCTAGTAACTGATCGTGGAGACAAGATTCCAACTCAAGCCTGTCTGACTTCTGAGACAGTGTCCCCTGCTGTCATACAACACTGTTGCCTTGTCCTCCTGGGCAGAACGACCAGTGTGACTGCAGCATGCAGTGCACACTCCGGAGATGCAGAGTGAGGCACAGAGCCTGACACCACTCAACTATGAGATATCAAGCCAGTGATGCGCCTTCTCAGCAAGACTTCACAAGCATGTCTATTGACATTTGCCCTGGGTGGGCCCCAGTACACGTTCATTCAATTAATGACAATGGTGTGGCATTGAGGAAAAGGAGCTCCAGACCCTATGACAGATCTTTGAAAAAGTTTCTCTTTTAACACTGAGAACTTACTATCCCTATATAATGGATGAGGAGTCCAGAGCTCTGGACAAGACCGAATTACTCAAGGCCAAGATGTGGTAGACCAGCAAGTACTGCTGACCCCAGAGCCTGCATGTGGTCCTTCCATGGCACCCCATTGCCTCTCTCTATGTCAAGGACATGTAGATTCCCAAGATTCTTATGCATCCCATGGGACCTTGTTCATAAATGTTTCAGTCATATACAGACCTCCTTTTACAATGATTGGTAGAAGGACTGGTGAGGGGAGCACATGATGGTCCAGACCCATGCATTTGGGGTATTGGCATCTCCTCAACCACTGCCACCAACTCCATCACCCCTTGATACTGGAAATCACATTCTGCACTGTGGAAGGACTGCCAGTATTTATTATAAGTAGAAAGAACGCTGCGTTTGTTCCCTGTCTTGTGCTCCGTACATACCTTTTTCTTTGGCATGGTCTTCCAGAAGATTTTCTAGAGAAAGAAAAGAGAAAGCAAATAAGACTCTTGGCCACTCCTGTGAAGAGTCCCTAGTCCCTGTTGGTTTTACCAGCCTTTGAACTGTCCAACTCTGCCATCTTCAGCTCCATCCCACCTGATCTTGGGGTGGATCACCCCCATCTTTCTTCTGAACAACAAAAAATGGAAACCCAATTTGTCTCCCATGTCTTGTCTTACTCCTCTGATCTCTTCACAACACAGTAGCTGAAGGGCACACATCAAAGCATGATTCTGAGCAGGATGTCCCCATTGACTGCTTTGCCATCTCTTTTAGGAGAAAGACTGGGTTCCTCCATCAACACAAACAGAGGTTGATGAAACTTTCGGGGACAAAGTTTAGTTCTGTGGGCACTGGAGATACAGAAATCAACAACAAAAAAAGCATGTTCCCGACCCCTGCCCAGGACACTTACCTACCTCCATCACTTGCTCATACAGCAGTTTCTCTAGAAAGGGGCGAGAGGAGAGAAAGAGCTCAGCGGAGGAAGCACCTTTCTAACACATGTTGTTGCTCAAACATGGTCTGAGCTATCCGAATTGGACTGACCCCTCTGCCAATACAGGTGTATGGCCAAGTGAAAAGATCACAGTCTTCACACCATCAGGTGGAGGAAGGAGTGTTGGGTTATGTAACTTTCCAAATCCTTTGCAATCAAGATCCTGAGAAATGCAACCATTTTAAATGAGGGTTTTATCCAAATGGATATAATTGGATTTCCTGATTAGAAGGCTCTAATCTCTTAGTTAATTAGAAAGCTGCCAGGGTTGATTCAGATCTAATTTCTCAAAGGCTGAGAATTCACAGCTCTACTCAGAGCCTCTCCACAGCTTACTCCACTCCCTCTGCCATGTGAGTCCCCGACATATGGCTGTCCCAGTTTTCAACTGGCAGGGTCTCCCACCTGCAGCACACATTGTGTCCGCATCTACTCCTATGGGTCTTTCCCCAGAGCAGTCGCAGTCTCCCACACCCCCCACACTCCTGCGCCCACAGCTCCCTTACTACCAAGTTACCTTTTGATTTTTTTTGTTTACAGATGAGCCAAATGCCAAGAAGGATGAGGAGCCCCAAGATGGGCAAGACCACAGAGAGAGCCACGGCTGGAGAGGACAGACTTCCTCGTTCTGGGGCTGAAACAAAGATCATCAATGACCACCCTCAGGGAGACATCTGAGAGCAGCTCCCTGCCTCCAAGGGCAGATGGCCCAGCTACATCCTGCTGACCCATGGCCTCTAGGAAGAGCCTTGACAAAACTGATGAAGCTCTTTGCTTCTCTTGGGCATTCAAACTCTGGGTGACAAAGAGAAATGGGGTGCTCACATTTCACAAAGGCTTCTCCACCACAAGCTGTCCTCTAACTCCATGGACAAGTACTCCCAGAGACCTCACAGTCCTAAATGTGTGCTCGTTAGTCATTGTCAACAGTCCCTTATGAGTCCTGTCTGCCTTCCCGTATGCAACCACAGGCTCAGGCTCATTTAAACAGCGTGCTCCAGGCCAGCCTCTCTGCTCCACCATCAGCAATGACAATAGGAGGTCTATGGACCACAGCAGCAGGCAGAAAGCCCAGGCAGGAAAAGAAGAGTGCCCAGTGTGGGAATGCGGGCTGTGATCCCAGTGGGTAGAGCAGGAAAGGGGTGGGGAGTCCCAGCTGGTTGGATGTTCTGGTTCAACTTTTGGGTGGCTCTAGGCAAGAGACCCAGCCTCTCCCAACTTGGCTTAACTCATCTGTAAAACGGAGATGGTAAGAGTACTAATTCCCTGGGACTTGGGGGAAGCCAAAGGACTTAAGTACATCACCTTAAACTCTTATCAGCTAGGGAGAGGCAATGTCAGAAGAGGAGAAGCGCATAGAGGGAGGAACAAAGACAAGACTCCATATTTAAAGGGTATTTCAAAGTGTCACACTTTTTGTTTGTTTGTTTGTTTGTTTGTTTGTTTGTTTTTGAGACAGGGTTTCTCTGTATAGCCCTGGCTGTCCTGGAACTCACTCTGTAGACCAGGCTGGCCTCGAACTCAGAAATCCACCTGCCTCTGTCTCCCAAGTGCTGGGATTAAAGGCGTGTGCCACCACCACCCGGCTAGTGTCACACTTTTTAACCCAGCGATTTCATTTCCTTAGGATGTGATTCTGGATCAGTTCCCAAATAGATATGAAGATGTCCATTATGTCATGAGTTATAATATGAGGGGGGAAATTGCAAGGCCTCTGGATTTCCAGACACGGCCTTTGGTTAATTTGTTTTAATTATAGGCACACCATAAAATTCTATGCCACCCCAAAAATCAAGTTATAGAAAGATATTTAAGGATATAGATGAAAAATGGCATATGGCTAGGCAGTGGTGGTGTATGCTTTTAATCCCAGCACTTGGGAGGCAGAGGCCAGCAGATCATTCTGAGTTCGAAGCCAGCTTAGTCTTACAAAGAAACTTCCAGGTCAGCCAGGGCTGTTACACACACACCTCAGAGGTACATACATGTAAGTCTTGAGAAACATACCCCAAAAATATTAGCAGTAGTTCTCTATAATTTATGAAATTTATACTATTGTTTCGATCTCTCTAAGATGTTCCATTTTTTTCAAGTTTTTTTTTTTTTTTTTTTTACAATATACATTCTTAGAGCTATAATACGATATAATTCATGGAAATTTTGAAAAAAAATATGTTTAAGTTTTATGTGTGCAGGTGTTTTGTTTGCATGTATGTCTATGTACCATGCATGGACCTGGTGCCCCACCTGCTGAGCCAACTCTCTAGCCCCTGAACATTCCTTATAAAGTCTCCACTGAGGTTCGGGTTTCCTCCCGGCCTCTTCAGAGCCTCCAGGTTCTTTGCATCCCAGCATTACCTCCAATAACCATGGCTGTCGTCTTCTCTTGCCCAAGGGCCTCATTACGGACAGTGCAGGACACATTTCCTAGAGCGCTGTCCCTGATTCTGCTGGACACTGATGTTCGGAACAGCCCAGTTTCATCCAGGGAGTGGACCTCCGAAAGGGAGAGTAGCGTTCGACCCGTAGCGTCTCTCCACTCAGTCCACGGCTTTGGGAACCATCCCACTGATCGGCACACCAGCTCAATCCACCCAGCATCATAGCCCTTCACATGGATGTAGGGATCAGACCCTAAAACTGAAGAGGACAGAGTGCCCGATTGAGGCAACCTAGCTGACTGGCAGGGCCCCGGCGAGGGCATGGTCCTAGCCAATTTCTTGCCCTCTAGTTCTCCAGCCTCCTCTGATGGACAGCCACAGCCGTTAACAGATCTAAAGCATTTGCCTTCTCACCCTTACCCACAGCTGCTCTGTCCACCACAATGGGATTAAACAGTCAATCCAAATGAAGTTCAAGATCCACTCAGGACAATACCAGCATCACACTATTGCAATTCTTTGGGGACCCTAGTCTCAAATTGAAAATGACTTACTCTCTAAAGGACTCCATGATTGGAAAGAGTCTACCAACTACTGTGTGTTTTACAGGAATTCATCCCTCTGGGGTATGTAACCAAACGACAATCAAAAGATGATGAGGGGCTGGAGAGAGGGCTCAGGGAGCCCTGCTCTTCCAGAGAACGCAGGTTTGGTTTCCAACATCCACATGGCAACTCATAACTGTTTTTAATTCCAGTTCCAGGAGATCTGACCCTCTCTTCTTGGTCTGTTGGCCCCAGGTACCCATGTGGTATACAGACATACATGCAGGCAAAACACCCAAACACATAAAATAAAAATAAATAAATCTTCAAAGTGGTGGTCTATGGTGACTACACAGTGCTGACATGGAGCAAATGCAGAGACTTGGATTGGATTTGAGGTAGACTGATTTTTCTAAAAACACTGAAGCTAGTTTGAGAAACAGTATCTGCCTTCCAGTCCTTTAAATACTCAGAACTCAGAAAGGACCTGTGCAGCTAATCCTTGTCACAGCTGGGAATTCTGAGCCCTGAGGACTTTTCCCTGCAGCCCTGATTATACGTTTCTTGGTAGCGGAGAAGAGAAAGCTTCCCTTGTTGTCTGAGCTAACAAGTTTCCAGGTCACCAACTGTGTTTATCCAGGTCCTGGATTGGACGATGTTTTCAAAGTCCAAGTTCCTCCCCTCCTCACGAAGAAACACCAGTCAGGGTTTCATTGTGTTAAATGGATCGGACTGGAGAAGACCAAGCTGACAAAGCAGTTGCCACAAATGACCCCAGCCCCTCCAACCTGTGCTAACCTGCCACCTGTAGGGTCACGTTGTCCTCTCGACTTGAGTTTCTGACCCAGACCCGGCACTGGTACAGCCCTCGGTCCTCGAGCCTCACATGACTGATGTGCAAGGTGTAGCTTTCCTTGTGGGCATCCCTCACCAGTGCTGTCCTGCCCTTATATTCTGGCATCAGGTCTTCATCTCTGTCCTGTCCATCCCGGAACACGTGGACAGCCTGGGTGCGAGGCAGGTGTCCGGGCCGATACCACCTCATCTCGCTGAGCACCATGCTTGGCCAGAGCAAGAGAGGGCAGGGCAACTTGGCTGTGTCCCCAAGAGGGGCTATGTAGACCTTGCCAGCATCCCCTGTGTGACAGAGACCAAAGTGGGTGGGAAGATGCTTTAGAGTGAGTGGGAAGGAGTGGGAAAGGGGAAGGACAATCCTGGGGAGAAGAGTGGAAAACGGAACCCAAGAAGAACCAAGTTCTAGAACCATGCCCCATCCCTGCCAGACCTCCCAGGTAGAGACAGACACAAAACTCCTACCTGACCCCTGAGCAGGCAGCTGGAAGATGGCTATCGTGAAGAAGCAGCCGACAAGCCAAGAACCAGAAGGAGTTGGTCTCTCCATATGAACTAGGACAGACATCGGAAGAGGGCTGATGAATTTGAGCTTCCGGAAGCTAGGAACTGGGGCTGAGACACATGGCCCACCTGAGAACAAGGACATGCGCTTCTAAACCCAGCTCTACTATCCCACTCCCTTGTGACACCCTCTTCTTCTTAATGTACTTTTAAATTATATGTATATATGGGGGAGGTATGTGCACCACGTGAGTGCAAGTGCCCTCAAAGGCTAGAAGAGGGTGTTGGCTCCCCTGTTAACTGGAGATACTGGTGGCTGTGAGAAACCCTGCTGTGCGTGCTGAGAATGGTCCCCTGCAAGAGCAGCAAGTGCTCTTAACTGCTGAGCCGCATCTCCAGCCTCCCTGACAGCCTTTCAAGTTAGCAGACAATCCACCAAGGCTGCAAAGTCCTCATCATGTTCTGTCATCAAGAAACCAATCCTTTGATGGGCAGTGGTGGCACACACTTTTAATCCCAGCACTTGGGAGGCAGAGGCAGGCAAATTTCTGAGTTCGAGGCCAGCATGGTCTACAGAGTGAGTTCCAGGACAGCCAGAGCTATACAGAGAAACCCTGTCTGGAAAAACAAAAACAAACAAACAAAAAAAAATCCTTCAAACAGGCACTGAGGCTAGTTGGCTAGACCTGGGCTCAGGTCTTACCTATTTCTATTTACTAGTTCCACATCTCTAGCAAAGTTGAGTAATATCTGTGCTACCATGTTATTAATCTGTCGGGGCAGGACTTCTTCACAGGCAGGTGGAGAAATTCAGGAAGAGAGAATGCACCGAGCACTGGCCATAGATGCCTGGAGTAAAAGTGCTTGATAAATGTGTACTAAATTCATAGCTATAGCTAAACTATAGTCATAGTTTTTAGGTGCAAATCACGGTGTGTTCTAATGGCAGAAGACCCCAGAGAGTTCCCCAGTGAAGTTCTGCCCACCCACTTGCTATTGCCTGAAATGCCGTTAGCTGGAAGTGTAGTCTGTCCTGCCACACTGAGGAGGAAGTTGAAAATGCAAACAGTCTAGGAGGAGAACACCTCCAGATTCTCTCCACCAGCTCCCAGCCTTCCCATCACTTTGGTTATCAGAGAACAACCTAGGGGTGCTGGAGCGATGGCTCAGCTCGAAAGACGACTGACTGCTCTTGCAGAGAACCTGGGTTCAGTTCCCAGCACCCACTTGGCAGCTCACCAGCATCTGTAGCTCCAGTTCCAGGGGATCTGATGCCTTCTTCTGACCTCTACAGGCACTAGGCACACATTCACGCAAGCAGGCAAACACTCATACCCATAAAATAAAAACAAATAAATCTTTTTAAAGACATAGAACCATCGTGCTGCTTTGATACCTGACATCTTCCGTGAGTGTGGCCTTACACACATCTCCCACACCACCACATGCTCCTTTAACAACTTCAGTGTTCCAACACAGACCTGTGAGAATTTTTAGAAATAATTCCATAGGGTTGAAGAGATAACAGTGGTTGGCAGCTGGGATTAGGAGGCTTAGTCCTAAGGGTTGCAGCATAGTCTCCAACTAAATAAGACTGTAAATTAAAGCAAACTGCTTAAACTTGTAGACTTTGAGTTTCCTAACTTTAAAATAGGAATGTTTTAAAATTTCACCACCAGATTGTCCTAAGGGAAGGATAAATAAATAAATATAAATAAATAAATAAATAAATAAAAGTTCTTCCTTTTCCATAGCTGTGCCTTAAGTGGAATATATCAAGTTTTTAAAGTTTTAATCAATTTGATAATGAAATAATATTTTTTAGATTTTTTTCTTTGACTTATTGTCTCTTAATGGCTTGAATAAATTTTTATGTAGTAACTATTTTTCCCCATGACACAAGCTGAAAGTATTTTCCTTCAGTCAGAATCAGTCACATTTTAAGTTTGAACTAGTTTGGTTTTTAAAGCTTATAAATTTAAAAAAAAAATTCCAACAGACATTCTCTTGCCAATCTTGAGCAACTTATGAAGATCCTACACATCTATAAATGATCAGCCTGGTATCTCGCAGCCCAAGACCCAGTAGACCGTGGGGCCAAACTACACACCTGCTATGATACTAGTAACTACTGTGACATTAAGTAAGAGTCTTAGACAGAACGTGCCCAACACTCTCGTCACTTGGATTTGAGGCTCCTAGGTAACAGCTAACCATTGTCCCATTTTGTCCTTTAAGATGACCTTTGTAAAAAGAAAGATTATTCCCCTATTGAACTTGAAGATCCTGAGAAATTTAAAGAACTAAACAGACTAAGGAAAGAAAGGAGACCGGAGAGAACTCACCACCTTTGGGATGGGGAATCTGTCCTTTAGCGGCAGAGCTGTAGCCTCCTAGCTGGGAACATTGGGCTCCCCACAGGCAGGGTGCTCTGACATCGGGCAAGAGTGCCAGGAAGATCTCAAGAGATGGGTCTGCAAAAAGTTCATATTCTAGGTCTGATGACCAGTCTCAAAGCCAAGGGCTCTGTCTACCCCACAGAGGGCCTCTGGCTGTCCCTATAAACAAACAAGCAACGCCCTGTCTGCCCATGCCTGATAAAGTGAGCGTACAGAAAGGAGGCGCCCCAAAAGCAAGGGACCTGTCTACTGCCACGACAAAGAAGAGGCCTCTACCCCACTCTCTTTTCCCCCAGTACTTGGTGCCAGCTATGACTCCTAAAATTTGATTCCATCGCTCCTTTTTAAAACTAAGGGCTTGCTCTCTTGTACTTCCCAACCAGCATAAATTAGAAACTTCATAAATGGAACCGGAGACCATTATGTAGAGGAAAATAAGGCAGACTCAGGAAGACTAGTTTTCTTCTGTATGTGAGATTTACGTTTAGGGGTGTGTGTGTGTGTGTGTGTGTGTGTGTGTGTGTGTGTGT